>RJWH01000216.1:940999-1101044 GCA_004363575.1 Solenodon paradoxus | reverse complement strand
CTTTCTCACAGTCAAAAAAAAAAAAAAAAAAAAAAGAATGAAAAGCCTAGAAGAGCAGCACACCTGGACTGCCAGGGAACTGGGACTTTTGAGAGTGTGGGAGTGTGCAGAGGGAAGTTTCTAGACACTTTGGTGTAAAGAAGGTCATCTCAGTGGGAATTCTCAAGAAGGGGGGTGCTCTTGGTTTTCGTGGTTGCATTTTTTTTTTTTTTTTTTTTTAAAACCTCTTTGCAAACGCACTTACTGAAGGAGGAGACTAGAAAAGAGGGCTGTGGCATTTTGGAGAAACGGTTGAAGCTGTGGTTAGGGCACCCATCACTGCTCTAACTAATGTCTGGGCTCAGGGCTGGGACTGGTCTTCACAGACAAAAGACAACGCACGTTTTCTGCCAAGGGCCTTTGCTTCGGTTTCCCCCTCTCCTTTCAGCCTTCCTCCCTACCCTCCCGACCAGCCAGTGGCCTCAGGATTTTGTTTGGAGACTGAAGGGTGTCTGAAAACGGCTGTTGAATGTTGAGAGGCCTCCCTCTGTAGTTTTCCTCACCTGAGAGAGGCGTCCTCTGCCCTGCATGCAGGCAGTGGGTGAGGAGAGGGAAGGAGAGCCAGTCCAGTCAGGGCCTCCCTTAGGAAATAGGTTGTTGAAGTCACAGACTGGAGGTAACAAGGAAGAAAAGCTTAAAGTAGGAACCACCTACCCCAGGCCATCTCAAACCTGCCAAGTGAATCAAAATAGAAAATTGCTCTAGAGTGCAGAGCCTCTCTGAAGAGGTAACCGTTGCTAGCTTTCAAGGTCCCTTTGAAAAGGAAGCTGTCATCCTCCCCAAGGCCTGACAAAGGAAAGGAAACGTTCTCTTCTTGTCAGGCTGGGACTTCTCCCAGCCCAGGGTGCCCAGGAACAGGGAGCCAGTGAGACCCTGCTGAGGAGGAAGGGGCCAAAAGTCAGAGCTCTAGGGCCAAGCCTGGCAAGATGGGGAGAGGGCCCCAGACCCTGGCTGGGCTGAATGGGCCAGGCTGGTGTTGCTGGCCCCAGAAGGGGCTGGCTCAGCACTCACTTGGGGACCTGCCACCTCCTGGCTGCACCTGCTGGCACCCCCTCACAGCCCTCCTCCAGCTCTTGACCCCAAAAGAAAGGTATCTGGATGGCATTCAGTGCAAGTCTTGTTTGAGGGTTGATGAAGCTATGGGGACCAAGGGACAGGAAGGGCGCAAATGCCATGTTTTTGTAGCTAATCCCAGGACTTTTGGGTGACTCTATATAACTCTCCACTCCTGTTAAGAATCTTCTTTCCATTTGGTGCAAAAGTATAAAATCTCTCTGAATGCCTTAGAAAAGCAAATGGACAGAACTACTGGACCTTTAAGGATGCAAATGTAAAAGGACACCAAGCCAAACCTTCTTCTCTTTTCATAAGTTCTTTTCTTTCCCCAGAACCAGTCCTAGGTGAAGAGACTGGGTTCACAGATATCCACACCTCAAATCCCTGGTCTCAGGGCTCCTAAGTACCCCCTACAGGGGCTCCAGATCCTTCCCTGGAGCCCTGTGCTCCCCTAGCCCTGTCTTCCTGGTGGTTTGGGGTTAGCTGATTCATTTCTTAAAAGTTAATCTCTTCAAACAAACCCTCCTTTCGGGGCTCCTCTTTCTCTGCCACCATCCTCCAAGACCTTTCAGCACCCCGAAAGACAGTGGAACCTTTCCTAAGCCTCACTAGGGGAGTCAGCTTAGTGGAGCCACTGCTCCTGCAGAGTTGGGGATGTGTCTGGCTCCTGACTGCAGCTAAATTGTTCAGCGGCTGGGAGAACAGCGGGAGAGTGCCCCCTTCACACCTTCCTCCTAACACACTGTCCTCCTCTTCTTCCTCCTGTAGAAGTTGAACTCAGTGAGCTAACTCCCCATCCTAGAGCTGTGGAGGGACCCTCCAGGAGTTTCTGGGGATGGGTCACTCTCCTGGGGTGAATGCTGCTCCTAGCTGGCTGGGCCGGTTTCTTGTTTATTTTGTTTGTTTGTGTTTTGGAAAAAGAGAGACTGCAGGCTGGACTGGATTAATGGCCTCTCCCCTCCCCTACTGACTCCTCCTCACTCCACCTTCGGCGCCACATTGACCCCCCTCCCCACCCCCCAGGTACCCAGCCTACGCACTGGGCTGCTTTTCCCTCTGGGTAGGTCCGCTTTGTCCTTGTGATGGGAGCTGGGAAGCTCCGGAAAACTTGGCCTTTTCTAGGGAGTGAAAAACTCCATGGGGGAGGGGGCAATGAGTAGGCCCTTCGGGTTCTTCATCTTTAGTGCCAGCCTGGGACATTTACAGTTGTATTGGTAGTAAAATCGAAAGCCCTAGTTTCAAAAATCTATCAACCAATTGATCAGTCTATTCATCTGTTTATTATCTGTGTATCTAGCTATGAATGACTCTTTCCTTTCCCCTCGTCTAACCTTTATTATTTAAGCAGTCTAGATAGACAGACTTGGTGAGGATCATGGGTCACCTTTATCTTCCTTTAAGCGAATGGAATGTTGGGTTTTCACCACTGGCCAGGGCTCCGAATTTTCTCAGGGAACTTTTTCAGCTTGAAAGTTGCCTTCCTCCTGGGCTGTTCCTTCCCGGGTCGGGCAGGCTCACTGCAGTTCTGCTGCTGTTGTTAAGTCACATGGCACTTCTGGGGACTGGTGCTGTCTGTCTAGGGGCAGGGTCATGACATGCAGGCACTTTCCAACTTGAGGGCCCCTTTCAAAGAGATGGGGGTGGAAAGTCTCCCCAAAAGGGGGGGAAGGGGAAAAATGTTCTTAATTTTGCTTTCATGTCCTCCTAATTCTGAATGCTGCATTTTTTTCCTTCCATACGTGACTTAGATGTGATCTTGTTTCTAGAAGGCAGGGAGTGTGTGAACTGCGGGGCGACCTCCACCCCACTGTGGCGACGAGATGGCACCGGACACTACCTGTGTAATGCATGCGGGCTCTACCACAAGATGAATGGACAGAACCGGCCTCTCATCAAGCCCAAACGAAGGCTGGTGAGTCCTGGAAAAGCGCTGGTTCCATACTCCCCATTCTGTGTGTTTAATTTCCTCTCTTCAGCAAGGAGCGCTTCACAGGAAATTGGCAGGGCAGCTGAAAATCATGCCAGCTTGGTTGGGGTGGTGGTGGGGTTTTTTTTCCCCCCTTTTTTCAATTAGATAGAAAAGCTCTCTTTTTTAAAAATCCCTCTGCTTTTCTTAAGTCATTTATCATGTTTTTTTTATTAAAGGAAAAGTACAGGCAGGAATGAAGGCAAGCAGACAAGCAGGAAGAGAGAGGAGGAAGAAACCCTTATTTTATTAGTTCATGTTGGTGGTCACCATCCCCCTTGCCCCCACGTGGCTATAGGCCAGATTTATATATGGAAATGAACTCCCTAAGCCATGAGGGTGCACCACCATTTATCACCTTTTTAAGGGTGCTGACTTCCTGGTTTTCAGATCTTAAACGCATTGGCTAATAGAATGATTGCTTTAATGGGCTCAGGACAACAGGACTTAAGAGCCATAGATAATCACTGTTTCACAGTGAGAGAAATTTAGTGTGAGAATGGAATGTTCCAGATACCAACCAAAATATGTTCCTGAAGTAGTTGAACTTCTAGAAGTATAAGACTCACTGTGGCCTGGGAGCCAGGGACGATGGGGCTTTTGGATGGATAGGGCCAAGAAGTGAATTTCAGAAGGAATAGCCCAGTGTGCTGTGTTTTTCTTCTTTCTTCTTTCTTGGTCTTAGGAATTGAGAACTTTCTGTAGGTCATTCCGATGGGGGACAGTGGTGTGAGTCTTGTTTTGTGCCTCTATCCTACCTGGCATTTGGTTCTACTTTCCTTTTGAACTGCTGTGGTAAGGGAGTGTGTTTCCCCCTCCTACTCCCACCCACCTGCTTTTCCTTTCTTAAATCTCTGCACCCTTAGGAACATCTGAAAATCAGAGCACTGCCAGGCAGGTATGAGGAAACCTAGCAGGAGAGGTTCATTCGTAAACTTATCTTCGGAACCTCAGACCAGATTGAATAGCAAGTGTATGTAACAGAGACAAATAAAAGCAGGCAAGGGATGACTCTAACCACAGTCAAGAGATCAAAATGCTTTTTGTGGTGATGACATTCACCGAGGAGCAAAGGGGAGGAGGGGGAATTTCCCTTTGCAGATTAATGGATGAATTAGCATCCATCAAATTCTAAGGTGAAGAAAAGAAAAACCAAACCAAATACCAGCCCTCTGTATTCTTTTTAAAGAATGATTTGTCTTCGTCATCATATTTTAGTGCAACTCAACACCTTTCACATCCTCTTCAGAAGAAGGAAAAACTTTCTAGGGATGGGAGGACCCACGTGACTTTAATTTTTGGCAATCCTCGGTCTCTAGGCTTTTATCCTTGCTGATCTTTGCCGCTTTCTCAACCTGCCCCCGCTGGTCCCCATGCAGCCTGGTAATTTTTTTTCCCTTCTCTCATGTGCAAAGCTAACTTCCTAGGAAAAAGCTGCCGGATATCTGAGCCCTGGAGATAACTCATAAACAACAACTCAGCTTCCCCAACCTAAACATCAAGATGTTTGAAACTCAGAACAAGATGTGTTTGAAAAAAAAAAAAAAAAAAAAAAAAAAAAATTGGATGGAGGTGTTAGCACAGAGTGAATGTGACCACACCACAAAAGAATGCTCTGAATCACTCAAAACCTGGCCTTAGTAAACAAAAAAGAAAACTAATAACAACAAGAAGAAACTTCTTGTTAAAATAAGTCATGACGCTGTTATAATTGGGCTCTTTTTTTAAGGTAAAAGTAAAACATGCAAAGTAGAATGGGTAAAAAAAGTTTGAGGCTCAGGGGTGACTGAGCAAGAATGCATTTAACATTTTCTTGGGCTTTCTGCTTATTGGGACAAATTGCATAGGAGGTTTTACTTGTATTTTTATGTAAGTTTGTCTTCATTCATCTTTCATAAGACATCTCGAGAACTCTGAGTAATAATTGCTTTTAATTCTAGAGTTCACTGGCTGTTACATTTTAAACTGACTGCCCTTTCTTACTCATCTCTTCTGGGTGGTTTTATATTTTTAGTTCCATAGAATTCATCTGCTCCAGAGACGTTCCACACACACCTTCTGGGCTTTTTTTTTTAATTTAACCTTGAGGTGTATTTGACTTCTGAATACTTAGAATTTTTTTTTCTTTTCTGTGTTCTTCCCTTCTTGACCCCAGCATCTTTGCTTCACTTTGATAGTTTTGCTTTACACATTTGCAGATTCACTAATGACCACCCAGCCCATGATGTGGCTAGCTCTTCTGTGAGATGTGTATCTAACACTGAATAAACTCATGCAGGAAACAGGAGAAATGACCGAGGGGAAAGCCCTAGAATTTACGCCCCCGCCATCCCCGCCCCGATGTCGCCAGGATCTTATGTCTAACAACTGGCTGAGTGACTCTACTAATGTACTTTGTCTCCTGCTCGTGAACCAAACAGCGTGGCTTTTAGAGATTCTCTGTAAATTCGTAGAAGGTCTGTAGACCGGAGATATATTGGGAGCCGGCTTAGATTTATATTATTGTCCATAGCCTGCAGAGGGGGGCTGCACAAGGAACCCCAACACCCTCAGCTCTAATAGCTCACATTCTGTGCTTGTACCAGACATGTCAGTGTGGGCCGGGGAAGCCAAGTGGGTTCACTATACCCAGTATTTCTTTTAAAGGGGAAAAGATCACAGGAAGATGATAATAATCCAATGATGACATAATTGTCAAAGTCATTAAGCATGGATTGTATGTATCATTTTCTGCCCAAGAGCATACGTTTGCATCTAAAATGAGCACAGGTCCTAAAGGCCAGTGGGCATTGGCTTAAGAGTTAGGGTACCAATAGTTTTGAATGGTGGTAGATGATTTTCAAAACAGACAAAGAGTCCTTCTCAGTATGGTAGATAAAGGCTAGATTAATGTCTAGTGGCTTAGAACCCAGAAAATACAGAAGTACAGAAAACCATAGCTCTGCTATTTAAGCCTGGAGGAAGGAGGGATATTTCTGTGGAATAACTTAGTGGCTTTGAAAGGAAAGAAATCAGTCTGGTTAATTCAAAGTTGCCGCTGGGTTTTCCATATCTGGCAGCTTCCGTGTTTCGCTCAACTTTGTGCCTGATAAAATATTGATGGAAAACCATACCAGGATCCCTGCAGTTTTGTTCCACGCTTTTATAATCGTGCCAGAATTTTCTTGATCACAGATAAAGACTAGCTAAATTCTCTTTCTTTGATAATGTTTTTTAGTTCCAGGGGCAGAAATAATTCTACTATTAATTTTCTTTTATGGTGTGTATGGGGGGTGGGGGGGTGGGAAATGTGTTGAGATGGGTGTAAGGTAAAGTGACCCACTTCCTTCTTTGAAAGTTTTCCAGTTGAACTTTTTTTTAAAGCATGAATTTATACCTGTCAAAGAGTGGGGAGAAATTCCCTTGTAAATGAAGCGAAGGCAGTGACACAATCCAATAATGACTTCTTGTGGTGGCTGACCTCTGACCTGCAGCAATTCTGCTCTGCAGAGAAAGAGCAAATAGAAAACACCTAATTTCAAGGTGACTGGAGCTGAGAGCAGGGGAGGAGGGTGTGGGGGAGCTGAGTGTGTTCCTGCGGAAGAACAAAATTCCTTGTTCTTTTCAGTTTGTCTCATTAACCGAAAGTCACTAAAGAGAATACAGATAACTGTCACTCTGAGTGACCAAGTCTGAAGGAGGAGGGTGTGTCAATTCCAGACTGTCACATGGGCGGGGTGCTGTTCGTTTAGGACGTCCCGGTCAGCGCTTGCTAAGTGACACCACTAGTGAGGGCCAGCCATGCACACTGTAGACGTCTTCTGACTCTGCAATCTGTAGACACCAGCATTTCTTCCTTTGGCATCTAGAAAATGTATCGGATGATTGGCTTGCCACTTCCCTTGCTCTAGGTATATTTTGCTGGCCAGTAGCTTCGTTTCTGGTCATTGCTCTTGAACAAGCCCTCTTGCAGGCCTGGCAAATACAACCGGCTGAGAGCTGGGCACCGATGTGAGTCTGGTTAAGTCAAAATTGTGACCCTTAAAAATGAACCATCTGGGAACCTTGTGGTCGCCGATGGGGCTCCTTACCTCAGAGAGGTGTGTGGCTTCTGGAAGTCGACCACCGAGAGCAGCAGGCTGAGTTAGCAACCACTGACGTCTTCCCATGGGCCTCCATGCTGGTGGGCTGGGCGGGCTCTGTTTTCTGTTGTGAGGATGCTGGTGGAGATCTCTCACTTTCTCGTGGGCTGCCTGCTGGTTTTGATTTCAGTGATATTTGATTTTCTTTCCTTTTTAAAAGTCTAGTTCTAAAAAACGCATCTTCCATTTGTTTTGATTCTCCCTCTTCTTCGCTCTCCTGACTCCCAGTCGGCAGCCAGAAGGGCAGGGACGTCCTGTGCAAACTGTCAAACCACCACCACCACCCTGTGGAGAAGAAATGCTAACGGGGACCCCGTCTGCAACGCCTGTGGGCTGTACTACAAACTGCACAATGTAAGTGTCACTGGCCAGTGGGCCCCTCTGTGACAACCCAGACCTTCCCCTCCAGGGCCCCTCTCCACTGCGGGACCAAATCCCCAGCCTCCGAGAAGCAGTGCAGTAGCAGCTGCTGTAGAAAGGAACGTGTGCACTGAGAAGAGGTGCTGAGGATTGAAGGGCATAATGTCACACTGTGCCCTGGCCCCCCGTGGGTCTGGGGGAGCACGTGTGTGTGTGTGTGTGTGTGTGTGTGTGTGTGTGTGTGTGGCCAGCCTGGGCTCTCAAGGGAAAAAATTCTTCCCCTTGGAAAGCAGAAAAAGTCACTGATCATATTCGATGTTTCCTTGCATTTTGAACTTCTTGCCAAAAGAGCAAGTTAGAGAGTGGAAGAGAGATGGGTAGAATGGTAACGCACATAGGCAGATTTCCCAGTGGAAGGACTCTTTCGGTGACAGTGACAGAAGGGTATAAAGGTGTTGGGTTATGCTATACTGAATTTTAAATAGACTATATAAACGGCAGGAGATGAACTGTACACGACTTAACCTGCAGCCTCCTTCCTAAGCAGCCAGTGACCTGACAGGCAGCCCCGGGGGGGCCTTTAAACACACTGAGGGTTAAGAACTGGCCTCCTCCTTCTGGTTAGGTTTACCAGAATGATCCCTGCCAGGTGGGCACTTGGGTTGGTTTTGCTGTGTCATTTTTGGCACAGTTTAGTTTGGAGTCTTCCCATTTTGCAGTATCTTTACCTTAAAATGGTTTCTGCTTTTTGGTTTTGTTTTTTTTTTCCTGAAACATCTCTGACTGACAGACCCTGACCCTAAGGAGGCCTCAAGTGTACATAACTCCCAAGGAAATTATTGTCATTTAGTCATCTCTCCTCTCTGCCCTACCTGATCTTCCTAAAGTCTCCTTGCCAGTGGGACTTTGGCAAGTGGGGGGCTGAACCTGGAAAAGGCAGAGCCCTTTGCTCAGGGCTGTCCTGGCAGCTGAGTCCTCTTACCCAGGAATATCTGGGCACTGGGGCAGAGGCATCTCCGCTTAGATTTGTGAGTTGCCAGAGAAGTTATCAGGGTGGCCCAGCACCCGACCTTGGCCTTCCTTCTCGGGGATACATTGCTGTAATTACCAGCGACCTTGTTTGGTGTCATCCTCTCTTGACTCGGTTTCCCTGGGGTGCCAGCACTCGGGAACTGGAGGCTCTCTCCACCGCGTTACTCTCCTCTACTTGCCCAGTTGCTGCTCTGTGCACGCTGATCAGCAATGAAACCCGAATCCCTTTTCACTTGGGGGAATTGACTTGCTCACTGCAGTGGAGATAAACAGATTCGTGAATAAAATCTGGACGATTTGGGGCATTAGAGTTTATGAGCTCCCTGGTTGTCAGCACTTTCTATAGAATTATTTTTGGGTTGTAATATGTGGTTTTCAAAGAACTTCCGTGTTACTTGATTACATTTGAACCTCAAATGGTCCCATGAGGTAGGCAGGTCAGACATGATTTTTATTTCCATTTTCCTTGAAGAAATGGTGACTCACAAGCAAGTAGCTTTGCAGGGGGACACGGTTGTTTGCAGCAGGAGGGCAGGACCGATCTCAGAGCCTGCTGAGGGCCTTCCTGGACGGTTAGGACTGACAGGGCCAACAGAAAGTAAATGCCTTCTCCTTTTAGAACACCCCAAGGTTCAGTTCATAGGACTAGATTGTGTTTGCCTGTCTATTTCTTTCCTATTTCCATAGAGGGATAGGAATTATGGCCCATTAGCTAGTGATACATTTCTTTGCTTACTTGGCCACGATGAGACATGATCTCCGTGGTGTCCAATCTAAAAATAAACATTTTGGAGGACTACGAATTTCTCCCCAAGCCGGAGAAAAGCCCAGGAACCCTCTCCCTGCTCACTGACTCCCACCCTAGTTTTTAATGAGCTCCCGACTTCATGGCCTGGTTCCAGTGTCGGGGCAAGAGAAACTTGCTCATCAACCAGAGTGGTTTCTTCTGTCTTCTCTGGTTTAGTAAGAATTCACAAAAGGAGGTGATTCTTGTGTATTTAATAATCGGAGATAATCATCTATTCACATTTTTCATGAGTTATGCTTTGTTTGGCCCATCGAGATACACCTGTGAGCCATAAGCTCCTTTCTCATCTGGGCATTTAGATAACTACCTATCTCAGCATCAGCGTACCTAGGTGGTGCTGGGACCCGTTATCTGGGTTTGTGTGACTATCTGTGTAACTAGATATTATATTTAGATACCTGGCTGTGTGTATCTAGATATCAGCCTGAAGAGTGGTGTGTCTAGACATTATCTTGGGGGAAGATTTGATGTGACAGTAGATTCCTATCACCCCTGTAGTCTTTATCTTGATTATAACTTTGAGGAAGGAACCCTGAGACATTCTTCTGCCAGTGACTTCCTAGCTCCCCTGCTGTCACTCCCTGTGCCTTGCAGCACAGGGGAAGTGAGGTCTCTGCTCCAGGGAGGGATTTGTGCCCCTCCTCGGGCAGCCTCTGAGGCTCAGACGCCAACAAACCATGTTTACTGCTCCCAGAAACTGCCATCAGCTGGCCTGTCTGAACCACTTGAGCTTTCTCTTCCTTTGCTGTCATTTTCAAGCTTCTGGAGTAACTCATAGACCCTGGAGCCATGACATCCTTTCCCTTTCTCTTTCCCGAGGAACCTGGTGGGAGGGATTCTTTTCCCTAAGAAGTCAGGAATGATGGCCATCCCTCCCTTTCTTCCTTGAGTCACTTTGCTACATTTTGTGACCCGAGTGTGGTTTTGCTACATGGGTAGGTGTCTGCTCTTGAGGGCAATCTGATGACTGCTAGGAGTGGTTTCAGTTTGCTTTGTAAAGTCCCCTCTCTTGACTCTGAGTCCCCCAAAGCAAATGTGTTTTAAAAACAAAGCAAACCCAGGCAGCTAAGGTGCAGGCCATGTAGAACCCATGGAGGTGTGTTTATGCCCCCGGCCAGCCAGAGGGTTAAAAACCAAACAGAAAATGAGGCTTGTCAAGAGAGAGCTGGTGCTGTCTCACAGCCCCGGTGAGCTTCAGAGTAGGCGCGAGTTCATTCTCCCCTTTAACTGCTAGGATGAGTGTGCTTTCCTGCCAGCACAGCGCTCTGCACGCTGTCCGTGGTTCTTAGATACCTGGTCTTGGTATTGAGCTGCTCGTCTAGTTGAGATGTCTCGGCAGGCAGAACTTGCCACTTTCCATCATTGTAGTTGCTGTGACTTGGACCAGAACTACCTTAAGATGCTAACTCAGATTGGTTAGAAGTTGTCTGAGTCGGTAAACTCTTATTTTCCTCTTGAAGATTGCTCAAATGCCTCTATTCCCCAGAAATATCCTGCAAGCTCTAATGACAAGTTATTCTATTTTAGTTCCCAGAGAAACATAATCCTCTTGGGTGAGTCTCTAGAATATGGCACCTTTCCCCCCAATGACTGATGCAAATGAACGTAATGAATAATCTCTGCTGGAAGCACCTTCCCTAAGGTTTCTCAGTTTCTGGCCCTGATTGGCTGACAGTCAGACCCAGCCTCCAGGACTGTGGGTCCTGGGGAGGGAGGCCAGAGCCTTGGGGAGGGAGGGCCCTTGGAAAGCTGAAACCCTGATGGGCATCCAAGGAGCCAGCATTGGTGTGGGAAAGCCTGTGCCATATCAGAGCCAGCAAAAAAAGTAAAAAAAAAAAAAAAAATTGATCTTTGTTTAGATTAACAGACCCCTGACTATGAAGAAGGAAGGCATCCAAACCAGAAACCGAAAAATGTCAAGCAAATCCAAAAAGTGCAAAAAGGTGCATGACACGCTGGAGGACTTCCCCAAGAGCAGCTCCTTCAACCCGGCCGCCCTCTCCAGACACATGTCTTCCCTCAGCCACATTTCACCTTTCAGCCACTCCAGCCACATGCTGACCACGCCGACGCCCATGCACCCACCATCCAGCCTCTCCTTCGGACCTCACCACCCTTCCAGTATGGTTACCGCCATGGGGTAGAGTCCTGCTCGATGCTTCACGGCCTCCAGGCCAGAGTCCCTCCAGCCCCTTCGACGTGCATTTTTGCAGGAGCAGTATCATGAAGCCGAAACCTGATGGATCTATGTTTTGGAAGGCAGAAAGCAAAATGATGTTTGCCACTTTCGCAGAAGAACTCACTGTGGTGTCTGTGTTCGCGATCACTGAATCTGGATCCCATTTGTGAATAAGCCATTCAGACTCATGTCCCCTCTTGAACAGGGTCTCTCGTGCTGTGAAACAAAAACATGCTGAACATTGCATATAACTTATATTGTAAGAAATACTGTACATTTGAAGAAGACTATTATTGCATCTGGGGAGCTGTAAAAGAGGCATGAAGGACACCAAGAAATTGTAAGGAAAATGGGGGAATGCAGTGTGGAAATTAAGAAGAAACTAGGTTTGATATCCAAATGGACAAAATGCCACTTTAGCTTCCTGTCACTGGCCACAGTCAGTTGTCTGATGCATTAAAAGCAAAAAAAAAAAAAAAAAAAACCAAACAAAAAACAAAAAAAGAAACAAACAAAAAAAAACATAAAAGAAAAAAAAAGAAAAAAAAGAAAAAGAGAAAAATATCGTAGGCAAATCATTCGTTCAACGCTGTCGGCCTCTGCATAGGAAATTCTCCGAGTCCTGGCCAGGCCCTCAGTGTTAACACTCAGATATTGCCGATGGTTTCCGAGAGCCTCTCTCCAGGCCTACACGCTTTGTGTACAAGTCCCTGTAAGTGTTGTTTGTATGTATAATTCAAAGCACCAAAATAAGAAAAGATGTAGATTTATTTCATCCTATTATACAGACCGAATTGTTGTACAAATTTATTTCCTGCTAGTGTTAAGAACGGCCTTTTGTTTTGTTTTGTTTTGTTTTAGTATTTTCCTTCTCTCTCGATTTTTGGTTGAATAAAACTAGATGGCATTCACTCGACCTAAGGTGGTTGTGCTCTGGAGGGCTTCGTTTCCATTTTGTTTTTGGATGATATTTATTAAATAGCTTCTAAGGGAACCACAGCATCTGTGTTTTCACTCACTCCCCCCGCAGCCTGTGCTATGCAGTCATAGTACACAGCCACCTCCATGCATGCCAGCGACTGGGGTCCACACACGGGGCCCCAGAGCTGCCTGGCTGGGTGCTGCACCTGTTGTGTCCCGTGTTAGTGATCACTGCCTATCACACAGCCTGTGGGAATAATACTCTCATCAAGTGAATAAGTCTTTGAAAACAACCACATGGCATCTTATCAAAGTGGTGGCTGAGCTCTTTTAGCATCTGGTAGCTCTAGTTAATTTAAGAAAAAGGAGTTGAAAAACAAAAACCCAAACCCAAACGCATTAATCATTCGCTAAGAGAGAATGCAAACCCAGGGTCGTGGACATTTATTCTTTGGGGAAATTGGGCATCTTTGGAGCTCTCTGGGCAGCCCAGAGTAGATGGTCTTCCTGCAGGAGCAATGGGAAGATTTCCTCCCTGAGATTCCCAGGCGAAGACTGTGGATCCCTCCGGGTTCCCTGCAAGATGTGGAGGGGCTGGGCTGGCTCTGGTGTTCATTTCTCTTTTGCTTTTCTACTGTTGAATAACATCGCAGGGAGGAGTTTCTGGGAATGTTGGGGAAACATGAACTAAGCGTTTTGTAACTTATGCTGTATAGTTTCCTTTGACTCTGTTGACAGAATGTGTAACTATGGCACACATGTAAAAATCTCTGTTAATCGCCTCTCTGCATTCTTAGCAAATATTTTAAACCTCAAGCTACATGTTGAAATAAAGGAGTAGAGAATTACTGAGATGCAGATGGAGATCTGACTGGCTCCTCATTCATGATCTACCATTCGAATGTCGTTTCCCCTGAATTTTGAATCACCGTGAGCGCCATGTTCCGCGGGGAGAGTTCAGGGTAGGGTTCCAGTGTCCCAGGACTTGCCATTTCTTTCCTTCATGAAGAGATTTGAGTTAATGCCCTTTCACCTTTTAGAACTGGGAGTTCAAATTCTTGACATTCTTGGGGCGGGAGAAGCGGGGCACTTGGAGAAAAATCCTAAACTCTGGACTCCAGCTACATTTGCTTTGAGGTACTTACTATAGACATAATGGTCTATTTGGCTGTCTTCCTTCAGAGGAGGGCCACTTTATCCTTCTGTATTTTGGCTGAGCATCCTGACTTATTTCTAGAAGATGATGCAAAAGTCAAAAAAAAAAAAAATACATGTAACAATATTCGGTTTCTTCTTTAGAATGCGGTCATGCTTTCAATGGTTTTATTCTATTTTTTGGCCTTCATTTAAAAATATAGTCCACTAGAAAAAGAATACTAGACAGAACGTAATCTGAGAACACAGGACAGGGTTGTAGATCTAATGATCACTCAAATATCTTTGAACAAGTTGTACTCTTAAGAAATTTTCCTTCTGTTTTGCCTCACTTTTGAAATAGTTGTATTACCTCATCCATTGAAGATTATTTGAGAAATATGTGTATAAATCTGGATTATTTAAATAATGTTTGAAAAGCCATCCAAACAGAAACAAAACCGAAGACCATATTTATTCAACAGTTTTGATCTTTATGAACTCCTCTTAGGTATTTAACAATGGAAGTTCATGGAGAAAAAAATTGGAATTTCATCATTTATCCAACCAATACCTTTTGAGTATCTAGGTTGAAGTCCAGTAAAAATGATACATATTTATTTTTTTACACAAAAAAGCAGATCAGGAAATGAAAGCAAAACTCCAGTGTGTCATTCTTACTTTGTGACATTTACACCTTGTTCCCTTTTAAAAAGAGCTACCTGACCTTTAGAGAGGGTCCCAGCTGGGCTTGGGGGCTGGGTGCCTGGCAGATCAGGGGTGTGTCAGGATTGGAGACACCCAGAGGCTGCTTCCAGGGGTCAGGACCCATCTTCCAAACCAAACCTATCTGGGGTTTTTAAATGATTTTTAAAGTTTACTTTTCATCACAGAATTTCATTTTGGTTATTTCCTAACTCTAGATAGAACTCTGTGAATGGAGCAAATGATTCCCAAGCACTGCCCACCTGAGCTGTATTTAATACAATACCTTCATTAAATTCAAAGGCTGTCTGTCCTGCCTCTGATCACCCCAAAGCCTTCAACCATTTTTTGTGATTTTCCTAGGACAACAATCCTTACTAATTCCTCTGTAAACAGATTTGAATTGCCAAAACAACAATTTTTCTCTTTAATCAAATATTGAAAGGTCAAAGACTGTGGAATGAAAGCTTTTTATGACCATTTTCTGCACAGAAAAAATCTTTAAATTATTATCCAAAACAGTTAGGTGGCTCACCACCGCCAAACCGCGCCCCTCTCCTGTCCTGTCAAATGGAATGAACGCCTGAGAACATCAATTTTGTTTCTTCCATCTGCTTACACAGTGTGAGTACACGCTCGGACAGGACTTGCCTGGACCCATGTAAAGACCCAGAAAAGGGGATGCTCCAGACTTCAGAGAAGCTCATTCATCAGCTGAATGAGTGACGTCCATTGTTCTGGAGTCTGGGACCATGGGGTTCACCCTGGCCCTGCATCTAGTAAGCAGAATGGGTTAAAGTCATTTAATGGATTTCTCTGGGAATGGGCTTTTTATGTTAATAAGACGAGATCATCTCGAAGACACATATGGGAAGAAATATATGATAGCATCGGATTTCTTTCTTTCTTTCTTTTTTCTTTTGAGAAAGTCCTTTATTAGGAAAATCATCTTCACAACCTAAAGTCAGAATTTTGACGAGGGCATTTCAAAGGCTGGAGTGATAATGGTTTGTGAGCTTCCACCTGGTTCAGGGATACTTCTATTTCTATCTACCCTTAGAACTATCTTTTGAAAAACAAATCAACCTGTATTTTATGACTGTCAACCCAGGACAGGAGTGACAGTCTCGGTGACTGCCCTGCTCTTTCTGAAATGTGTGCAGGCCCCTCTTGAGCCCATCCATAGGCTCTGCTTGTTCTGCTGACGTTGGCAGGAGGGTTTGTGTTTCAGCCTTGCATTGTGCAACGAAACTCTGCCTGAAGTGCCCACAGGCTATTCCAGGGAGAGAGGCAGTCCAGTCTTTCTTTTCCTTTGTACCACTCTGCCCCTCCTCTCTTTGGAGAAGGACAAACAGAGGAAGATGATTAGCATTCCAGGATTGCAGCTCCTTTTAGGGTGCTTCGTTCAGACCCTGGTATCTCCAGGCTTGTCCTCAGTCAGCATTGGGCCCCGTTGCAGGGGATCCCTGTGCACATTAGTCACATTGTTGGCAGCATGTTTTCACAATCTCCTGTCATGTCTGTGTGCACAGCGTGGCAGACTGAGCATTGGAGGGGGTGCTCCCCTCCCCACTGCCCTGGCTTTCAGGCTAAACAAAAGGCCTGCAGTATAAACACCCATCTGAATGGCCAGGGTTCTAGCAACTGCCCCAAAGGTGTGCAAACACCTGACGGGAGTGTGTGTCCCCTCAGAAGCATCTTGTACAATCCAGGGTTTGAGTGTGGAGACGCGTGTGGCCACGGTTCCCAGAGGAGCAAGTGAGTCTGCAGAAAGATACGGATGGTGTTTGCAGGATAACGAAACCACCAATTGGTTAACTAATAAATCAACCAATCAGGCATTGGCAGGAGAAACTTTCAGACAATGAATTTTTTTCTTTTTTTTTTCTGATTACAAAGTTTAGTTAATACTTACTAACCAAACTTGTAGAGTACCAGTTTTTTTTCACAAAAAACAGAAGCAGAAGAAACAGAATTTCTTGGGTTGCTGTTGAATGACTATGTGCTGTGGGTCTTTTGAATAGCTGATTTTAATGAATCTGAAGCCCCCAGGGCGCCAGGAGCAGTTTTGGGGGAGGGGAGGTTGGGTAGAGCATTTGCTTATGGGGGTGGGGGGTCATTGAACTCTGTTTTATGAACCAGAAGTAACAGCATATCTTGTAAAATGTGTCCCATGTCTCCATACCCTGGTGGCTTAATGGCACGTCCACTGGATGTAGTCCACATATAACCAAGGACCGGGTTTGTGACTTGGGGCAAGCCTGGTCCCTTCTCTGTCTTCCTGTGCACCTGCTTCTTGGGTTGGGGAGACTCTTCTCCCTTTTGTTGGGACTGCCTTTTTCCCCAGGACAGCTGGTGAACACACCAGCCATGTTGGCTGCTGCCTTGCCACTGACAGCCCTGAGTGACACCAAGTGGGAATTCTCCAGTGATTGCACCAGTGGCCAGCAGCTCCTGTACGAGGCATAAATGTCCACCTATCTTTTATCGACGTGAGATGGGCGTGCAAGAAGCCACTTTGTTCTTTACTCTGAACCTCCTCAGGGTCCCCTTGGTGGCAGAGTGACCCCAGGTGCCTTGAAGCAATCTGGGCTTCCTGCAGAGACTCCACATTCCCTGGGGTCAAAGAATTTGATTCATGCTTCTGTGGACCCAGGACTCCTGAGTCCTGCACGGAACCCTGGGGCCTCTTAGAAGGACTAGATCTGGTCATTTGTGCTGTCTGACCTTGGGCTCACTTAGACGTAGTGATGAGAGGAATCAGACTGAGCAAACAGGCAGGAGGCTGTTCTGCGAGACTCACAGGCTGCTGAACCCAGCAATGATCCCTAAGCTCATCAAACCACAGAGCAAAGACAGCCAAGTCTCCACACCCTACTGGAGGGCAGGGCGCTAAGCTCTTGAAATGGATTTTCTCCCTGGATTCTGAGAAAAAAACCTGCCAAGTGGGGAGATCGTTACCCTCAGTCTATGGATGGGAAAATTGTGGGGTAGAGAAGACAAGCAATTTGCTCAAAGTCACATATCTGGAAAGTGGATTTGCTGAGACTTGGATCCAGTGGGGTGTAGAGTCTGTCCCTTGATGGAGGGTCACCCGCAAGGAGAGCAGTCAAGTCCACTGGGGTGGCCCTATGAGGATCACAGTACCTGACATATAAGACAGACAGACAGACATCTTACTGTGCACGAAGGAGAGTGCTAGGCTGCTGTGATCAGGTGTCGGCCCTTTATCAGAGGGGACATTTAAACCACTTGTTAGGCACAGTGGCTTCCAATCTGGTTGGGCAGGAGTAATTGTGGGTGGGAGAGGCAGACAGGATGAATATGACATTCCTTACAGGTCTGATGACAGATCTACAGAAACGACCCAATCTTTTGCTCCTAGGCAAACTCTTCACCAAGTCAAGTCCAAAACCTCAATGAAGTCCAAATCTATGTTCTTCCCCTATTGCGACGAACAAATGACCACAGACTTGGTGGTTTACAACCGTACAAATTTATTCCCTCCCACTTCTAGGGTCAGAAGGCCCATATCAGTTTCACTGGGCTTAAAG
Organism: Solenodon paradoxus; assembly: GCA_004363575.1. Classification (NCBI taxonomy): domain Eukaryota; kingdom Metazoa; phylum Chordata; class Mammalia; order Eulipotyphla; family Solenodontidae; genus Solenodon; species Solenodon paradoxus. The sequence goes on along the minus strand of RJWH01000216.1, from coordinate 1,083,169 downwards.
TCAAGGTATAGCCAGTTGGTTCCTTCTGGAGATTGTAGGAGGGAATCTGCTTTCTTATTTTCCATCTTTTTATTTATTTATTTTAATTAATTAATTAACTAATTAATTAATTAATTAATTTGCCACCAGCAAATTTTGGCTTGTGGCCCCTTCCTTGGGTCACTTCCACCTCTGGCTTCCATCATCACATCTTCTCTTTTGACAAAAAATGAGTAGCTGTCCTCTCCCTTGAGAAAGACAAGGTTTAGAGTTTATGATAAGGGAGAGGCTTGTCTCCCTTCCTTCTCTGGGGTTACGGGTACTTCCTGAAGCTGGGGCAGTTTCTATTCTGCCAGGTTAACAAAACCCAGGAGGGAGTCCATAATCTTGTCTTCCTCTGCATCAGGCATTAATCAATGGAATTTGCCCTTGTTGGCTGCCACCTGCTCAGATACCAAGGTATTGGTTAAAGAAATAAGGAAATGTAGTACGCCCTGGTGGCTTAGTGGTTAAGTCTACTCTCGCTGACTGGCACAGTCCACATCCATCCCAAGGACCGGAGTTCCTAACCCATGTCCAGGTAAACAACTGAGGTGAGATGAAAAACTGAATAAAATAAATGAAGTGCTTCTTCCTCCTCTTTCTTCCCACCTGCCTGCCTCCTTGCCTTCATTCCTGTCTGTACCTTTTCTTTAAAAAAAGGAAAAAAAAAAATTGAAAGAAAGAAGGAAAGAAAGAAAAAAACAAAGAAAGAAAAAAATGAAGAGATGCCTGTCCCTGAGCCACCAGGGTAGTTTTAGACAGGACTTCTAATCTTACGTGATGACTTGTGTTCCTTGGAGCCCAAGGTGAAGTGGGAGTGTGATTTTTTCACTTTATGATGAACATCTGAGGACACCGACATGACGATGCTGTACACAGAGGGTGGGCAGGAAGCCCCTTTTCTGTCTTCTTGCTACTTGGAACTTTTCCATAGGGGCAAAGTGTCATAAAATGACAGATATCCCTGTTACTCTGCCCTTGTTAACTGTGTACAAACAGGGCATTTCCATGATAGCATTTCACCAATGTGAACGTTTTTTAGTTTTTGTAAACAGTGTTTTACTGAAGGAACATTGCATGATAACTTTCTGTGTTTCAGTTGTGCATCTTTATATCTCCACCTCTGATCTACATTAAATTCATCGCCAACAATCCAATGTAGTCCTCTGCCGTATAATCGATTTCTACCCAATTTGCTCAGCCCTCTCCCCACTTCCTTTTGGGTACCCGCTCCTTTGGTTTTATAGTCTAAAAGTTTAATTTTGTTTGATTTAGTACATTCATTTGTTTGGCTTCTTTATGTGCCACATATGAGAGAAATCATGAAGGTTTTTTTAAAACGGGATTTCAGAGAGTGTAGACAGATGTTTCTGGATCGGAAACAACCTTCTCTCAGCTTCCAGTCCATTACGTCAAGCAAGTGAGCATCTAATCCAACTATGCATGAAGTCAACCCTTCCTTTGAGAGGCTTACAGTCTCTTTGGGGTGGCCAGATGTGCCTGAGAACAATGAAGTTGTGACCTGGTGGGTGGGACACGTTCTACTGCGGGATCCTTAGCTGAACCGGTGAGGGCAGCAGGGCTGTGCCTTCGAAATGGGACCAGGGGCTGCCTCTCTGGCTCCCTAAGTGTGGTTGCTGATGGCATGCAGGGATGAAATGTGGAGGTTAATTCAGGGCTCATGACTCTCGCCAGGAATCTACCCACATGTCTCTGAAATAGACAGGTCCTTTTCTTCTGCACCTTCCCCTTAAAGCCTCCAACCTACTCCTCACACCTTCACACAGTCATTCAGAGGTGACAATGTCATCTGTGCCAGCTACCCTTTTCATTTCTGGCAGCTCTGAGGAGCGGGGAGGTTTGAAACTACAGAAGTGTCTAAGATGAAGTTTGGGGATTAGATGTCTCTGCTTTCCATTACCCCAGATAGAAGAGCTGGCAGAATGTCCATCCTCAGAGCCAGCTGGCGGCCAAAGGTGAAAGGAGAGGAGAAAAGAAAGAGGCGTGTATCAATCCACTTTTTCCATCCCACAAGTCTCTAAGATACATGACTGGCCTGGGTTGCCTCCCTGTCATGACCTGGGAAACCGAAGCTCTACAGACATATCTGAGTTTACCCAAAGGCACAGAGAGTTCTGTCCCCAAGGGTCTGTCCTAGACCGTGAGAGTGATGGCTTATCTGCTTTCAGTGTTAACAGAGATAGGAAGGCCTTCAGTGTAAGTCTTAAATTTAGGGGACTGCGCCTTTGACTTATTGCTGAGAGCAGGAGGTTTGATGTCTAGATAAAGAGATCTCAACTAGAAGATTCACCTTGATTTCACATCTTAAAAAGCAAGTCCCATTTCTGTCAATGGAGGTCCCATTCCCTATCTTAGAATCGTGCTTTGTACCCATCAGTCGCTGAATTGAATGTCTGTGATGAGGTAGGAAGAAAGAGTCCTGGCTTGATCCTCAAGTCTCAGCAGATTTTTTTATTGAAGACGGAAAGGGTGCTCCCCTTGGGCTGAATTTGCAAATCAATACAATGGTTGGCTTGCTGGGCACTTCCCATTTTGTTAAGGATTACATTTCCAGGTGATCTAGACTAAGATGTTAATCAGTGGCTTTCGTCCAGAGAGGACCAACTCTACCAGTAAATAAATGCATTTGAACTGTCAGAGAGGGACCAGAGGAGTACGTAGGCAGAGCCCCAAAGAATATGAAACCAGTTAAGAACTCAAAGGTCATTTTGTTCAGGGCAAAATTCTTGTGCCTGGTGTTGACAGTTTGCCCTCTGGGTGTTTTCAGAGCTTAAAGGATCAAACTTGTCCATGTGAAATATGGAATGTCTAATACAGAAGCCCCATGCACCCTTCAACCCAACCGTTTGGCCCTCCATTAACATGGCTCCAGCTTCCTGTTGGATACCACCCTGCCTGTAGCTGATGCATCGCCTCATGGGCAGCACCTCTAGAACATGTTTAACGAAGCTCCAGGTTATCAGACACAATGGAATTCTTAACAGTCCATCATCCATGATTTTAGGCCATGTGAAGGAGAGGGGGGCTGTCATTCTCCAAGTCTGAGATCAGTTCCCAATGATAATGGCGCTTCTTTGCCAGTGTACCGAAATCCCAGCAAGGCTGACATGAGAACGTCACTGTCAGAGTCAATCATCATGCTAAAAGAGGGCTGAACTGTGATCTTCCACTTAAAGAAAAAACAACAGTTTCCTTTCCTGCAGGTTGATAAAATAGAGTAATTTATTTTGTGGGAAGGTGGGGCCATGAGCAATGCTGAAAGACGGAGTATGGATAGGTTACTAATGCAAGAGGATGAATTGGCTTTGGATCAGCTTCTGTCTCCTCTTGCTGACCCCCCACTGATATGGAGCCTCAGCCACTGCCCATCATTCAGCTTCAGAGCCCTGAAGAAAAGGCCTCTGTGCTCTGAGCAGCAATGACTGCCCTCCCTCTTGACTCGCTGCCTATCATGGCTAGTCAGAGCTGACACACTCTTGAGCTAAAGGCGTTGACATCTCTTAAAGGCTTAAAGTTATCTTTTTTTTGTTATTGAGTTTTGCATGTACTATAAGGTCTTTAATACCTTAAAACTTAAACCAAATATATCCTGGTAGCCTAATGAATAAGGCCACCAGACATGGTCCACATACAACCCAAGGATCCAGGTTTGAGACCCAAGATGAACATCTAAGTAAAATAAATAAACGTTTTTTCCTCCTCTTTCTGCCTGCCTGCCTATTCCCCTTCATTCCTGCTTGTACCTTTCTTTTAAAAAAACAAACAAACAAAACCTAGAAAACTTTAAACCAAACATATGAGTCTGGTGGGAATTCTAGGTACGAGGGACAATGCAATATTTTTGGGCAGAACGGGCTTTGTTGTCTCTTACCATTTAGCTCAGTGCAATTGGTTGAATAATATCAGCTAATGCATGAGGTGGCCACCAAGTCTGGAAATGCAGCAATTACTCGATCATGTAAGAAAATTAGTATCAATAAACCATTTATATTTTCACCAAGTTTCCAGACTTGGTGGCCACCCAGAATATTGAGGAATTATTATGTGAGTTACATATGTTTTCTCACTCAGTCATCCTGATGGCTCTATGGTGTGTGTATTCTTATTTACCATCCCATTTTACCCAGGAGGGCAAAGAGGCTGAGAGAAGTTATGTTGAGCGTTGACCTCACAACTTGTCAGACTCAGAGGGTTCTCCTTTCCATTCTGAGCAGTTATCGTCTCTCTCCCAGAGTCAGGAACTGAGCAAGGATGGGAGAGCCTGAGATCAGAGTTTTGGTTTTTTTTCTGAGAGCCCTTTACTCTTGGCTCTTCAAGTTGAGCGATGCATCTTCCTGTTTCTTCTCTGAAGGCAGCCTAACCATTTAGCCTCTCTCCCAAGGATCAAATTCCTTGTCTAACATCTTGATGGCAGGCGAAGGTCAGAACTGGGTAAAAACTCACAGGCAGAGAGCTCAGGGCGAGGTCCACGGAGAACGCTCTTAGTAGAGGCAGGATGTTTAGATTTGACAGGTTGATGGCCACTGGCAGTCTCGGAAGTCAGTGTCATCTCCAGCCTAGAAGCTCTTGATTTAAAATCCCTTTACCCCCTCAGCAGATAAGGTCACTAGATGTAGTCCATACAGCCTAAGGACCCAGGTTCGAGACCCAGGGCTAAGGAGCACAACTACCATGAGCAACTAAATAAAATAAATACATTAAACAAAAAAAACCCCTTCCTAGATGAAGGGGGATGACGTTTCCTATTGGACAACCTGCAAAGAGCTGCCATTGTCCTTCAAATGTCTTGCTTGTCCACACGCTTGAGTATATAGAGCGGTTTTAGGCACCACTTGGAGAATTGCCGTCTTCATTATGTCTAGGCTGGTAAAACTCCACCAAACTAATCACAAAACATTCAGTCCAATAAAAGAACCCACTTTTTATAATGGGGAAATTAACTGGTGTTGAACAGTAGAGGTGAGGGAAACTGTCATAAAATGTAATTATAATAATAATATTAACAGTGGTACACTGTATGACCGCCTCCCTTTCATCCCAGATCTGAGTGGGACTGCCTAATGCTAATTAATATGACTTACCGTGCAGAACCTGTGTGGGTCCAGAAAAGGGAGCAGGGATTTTCATGCTGTTGTTTTTATAAATGGTGCCCCTTTGCCTGGTCAAAAGGAAGATGGAGAAGCCATGGTTGGAGCTTCTCATCCATGAGTCTGAAGTGCATTCCAAAGTCATTTACTGAAAAGAAGAGGTAAGCATCTAGGACTGGAATGCCAGACTCCCTTTCACTGACTTTCTGTGACATTCGGATTTCCTCTTGCTTTCTCTGGCAGGGTGTTGTCGAAGAAGGGGTGATGGGTTTAATACGGTACCCCAGTCCCTTTGGGGTTTGAAAAGAATTGACAGAATTAGAGAAGCCTGCTTTCCATGTATGGAGATGAGGACTTTACCTCTAGGTGTGTTTGCTTCTTATCCCCAGACTCATTGTGCTTGGCCAGGAGGTGGGTTTGGTTAGTGAGCGAGGACCCAGATCAGCGACGCTACTGCTTTGGAGGAAGGGATGAAGGTGAAGGGCGGGCAGCCCATGTGACGAACTTTCCAAAGGTGGTAAGTCAGGCTTGTGTTTTCTTTATTCCGCATCAGTCTGGAGTTGAGGGTGCGTGACAGCTGTGAGAATATACCTTCCAGAGCCACCCATCAGAGCAGACTTGAGGGTTTGGGAAGAGATAAGTGTAGAAAGACCCAAATAGATTTTTTGATTTGTACCCTGGTGTTCCAAGGTCAGGGTCTGCCCTAGAACAGGCAGCTGTCTGCCCCTAGCCAAGTGGCAAACATGGATTCTAGAACCTGGTGGTGTGGATACATATTCTGGCTCGATCATCTAATAGCAAATTACTTAAGTCCTCTAGGTATCAGCTACTTCATCTATCAGGGGATATTCTACACATTTTTGTCATTGTGTGAATTAAGTGAAATACTACATATAATGGCTTTAGAACTGTGCTGGGTATCATTTCAGTCTATAATATTGGAGAGTAATTATTATCCCTTTAACTACAGAAGTCCTTCCAGAATTTTGTCACCAATGGATTAAGTGGCAAGCATTTAGTTAATGGAAAGGCCTTAGAAGAGCTACCCTAGGTGATCATGGATCATTTGGATAGGGAGAGTGGGATAGTTGCAAAGATGTATTTACCTTGTTCTGTCTCTGCCACCTTGACTCCTGACTGAGGACCTCTAACAATCCTTGAGCAGCGAATGGGAAACCAATGCTCTAGAACTTTGGTGGACAAAATTGGGAGTAGGGTTGGGGACATGTTAAATGACCCCAAACCCAAACTTTGGAAAATAATTCCTAGTCATTTATTCAGGAAGAACATCCCAGATTGGGAAAATCTTCTGGAGGCAGCATCAAGGATGGAACATGCAGGCTGGATGGATGTGATGCCACAAGGGAAACTTGAGGAGGCAACAGAATTGGAATAGATATTGGGGAAGACAAATTAGTGTCATTTGATGTTTTGGCATGTTTAAGGCCACAAGAGTTACATAGGAAACTTCATTAAAGACCGAGTTTGCATCTTGAGGAGGCCAGGCATTATACTTTTCTGGTGTTGTGAAGGCCAGTGGTGACTCTCTGTGAGATCCAAGATAAGGTTAAGAGTTCTGATTCCTTCATTCTTGTGTATTACTCTACAAATCCAAGCAGCCCTGATACCAAACAATCCCACATTATATTAAATAGGTTGCATATATGATGCTCATCAGGAGACAGCAGGACAAATGGAAACATTCAATTCAAAACTAAATGAAAATTGAAGGGACTTGTCTTCTAAGAGGCAGCTCGTAGAGCTAAAAAGGCTGTTATTAAATAATGAAAGAATCCTAAAAGACAGTAAGCAGGAACATGGAAGTGTTACTCACTGGGGCTTCGCTAACAAAGCCAAGTTTCTAAATATCTGTCTGAAATCCCCCTCTTTTAAATCCTTAGAGTCTAAAGATTGGGATGGCAATGGTTAAGAACGATTCAAGTTTTCACTTGTATTCTTCTGTCAGTGTTGACAAAAGTCAAGAACTAAAATCATCAGTATGAAGAGAAATGGATATCTGCCCAGGGCTTGAATTTGACCCTACAACCTCTCTTTGCTTCCTCTTGGAATTACTAGGTTTCTGAGAGAAAGTGACGAAAAATATCCAGAGTGTTAGAGATTCTCAGTCTTTGTCCTGACTTTGACTTGTCATGTGATACCAGACAAGGGACTTATTTTCCTTTTGCTACATATTCCCCATTTCCAGACTATGGAATAAAATGGTAATTATAGCTTAGGGGTCCTTTGGTAAAGGGTATGTCAATAGGAAAGTGTTGTGAGCTCTACTGGGGCCTATTTTGTTACCCTCAAGGGCTGTTAGTCTAGCCAAGGGTGAGGTCAAGGAGTTGGACAATAGTGAGAAATGTTACAATGCAATGTGCTATTTAATCCAATGTATAAAATACTCTTGGCATCTAAAATAAAATATTGGCCGAGTGACTATTAGCTTGGACATCAGCTCCACATGTATTCAAGGGGATCCTCAGAAAGAGGAAAAAGTTAATCAGAACATTGGTCAAGCGCCACTTAACGACGGGAATACTTTCTGAAAATTCATTGTTAGGTGATTCTGTCGTACGAATGTTAGAATGTAATGACTGTACTTACTTAGATGGCATAGTCTACTCCATGCCTAGGCTATATGGTACAGTCTGTTGGGCCCACCATCCTGTATGAGACCCACCTTTGACTGAAAGCAACCTGTGATTGTAATCAGATCAGATTCAAATCATCTTGAGGAAGATCAGAAAAGTGGGCATTTACATCTGAGAGTTGTGTGTCTAGATATTTGTCCACAGATGGACAAGCATTTATGTGTTTGTGTGGTCATCCTGATATCTCCAAATGAGCTGTAAGTTAATTTAGATTTATTCTTTGTTTTGTTCCTCTTCCATCAGAGCAGGTGCAGAAGTTTATTAGGTAGGAAAGAGAATATTTTTCGAAGTTGTCCTCTCTTTACGGAGGGCTAAATTCACTGGAGGAAAAAGGTGGTGGTGGTGGGGGTCAACTTTGATTTTCAGATGTTTGGATTGGGGGCTGACTTTGGCAAGAACTCAAAGGCCCTGACCCTCCTCAATAAGGCAGGAAGGGCATGCTGTCCTCTCTGGAGATGGCTTCCTGCTCTGTGCGTAGCGGCGGACTTGTGTATCATGCGGGGGCAGGTGGCACAAAGAGGCTGGGAAGGGTCTGTGAGCTTTGCTCAGCAGTTGAGCAATGATCTGAGCTCTCAGTGGAGCCAGCTACCTGTGGCATTTGGGCCCGGGCTGCAGTTGGCCGTCATAGACCCACTCTCCCAAATGCAGAAGAGTCTTAGAGGAGGCACATTCTTTTATTTTTGCACTTTGGGAAGATGCGCTTCCAGGTGATTAAGGCAAATTGTCTGGTGATGTGTTATAGTTGTGCATGCACAACATTCTGTTATATCCTAGAGAGGAAAATAGCTTTTCACCGAAGGTATTAAGTGCCCACTAGGTTCCAGACAAAAGGCTATGCCTTCACTGGTGAGCCAGTGGCGTGGAAGATGCATAACACTTCCAAACTGAAAAATAAATGATTCAGACATATTAAGACAAACAGGTTTGACTGCTTCTCCTGCTTCTAGTATCACATTGACTCCTGGCAAGAGCTGATTAATAGCAGTGGCAAATTCCATATGAGTGGCTCTTCATAAAAAGAATTAGTGGCTGCATAAACTATTCTGAAAATTAGGTAGTTTAATTCTCAGTTAACTCTCAGCTTCCCAGAGCTTAAGCAGGGCTCACAAGGACAGAATCACTGAATCGCGTCTGTTTAGATTGTAGAAAATGCATTTTCTCATCTGCAAAGTGGGGGTTTCTATGAAGGTGAGACAACACAGGCAGAACATAAAACCCAGTGCGTGGCACCGAATATTTATCGGATATTGTCTATAATTAGGAAGGCCCAATACACTTAACTACCTGTGCTAAAGATGCTGAAGGTAACTACTATTGATGAGGATATGGAGAAATTGGAACTTCTGTACATAGATACCAGCCATACCAACTGGATATACTTCTGGATGTTTATCCAAAAGAATTGACAGCAGGATCTTGAACAGACTTTAGCACGCCAGCGTTCATTGCAGCAGTATTCACAACAGCTAAGATGTGGAAACAAGCAGCTCGTTCACAGACACATGAGTAGAGAAAAAAAATGTGGAACATACGTACAGTGGATTACTATTCAGCCTTTTTAAAAAAAACTACAATATGTAAAAACAGGGATGGACTTCAGGCACATTGTACTAAGTTAAATAAGCCATCACAGAGAGACAAAGAGTGCATAATTTGCATAATTTCATTCATATGAGGATTCTCAAATAGTCAAATTCAGAGTCAAAGAGTGGCAAGGGGCTGGGGTAGAGGACTGACTAATCCACGGGCATGAAGTTCCAATTAAGCAAGAGGAATGAACTCTAGAGACGGGAGGGAAGACCTTGTACCTCTGATCATTAATACTGTGTCACATACGTACACACCTACGAGGGTAGGTCTCATGGTTAAGTGTTCTCGCCACAATCAATTAAGTTCTAAAAATATGAGTTAGGATAGAAATGACAATTTAAAAAGAAAAAATATACTGTGGCTGTTTTGTCAATGTGTTTCAAAACAAAGATGTCTGTGACGTTCAAATCAAGGACTCTTATCGATCCTGTTAATGACCAAAACCCTTGCCAGTCAGTGGTAGAGCCAACAAATTCTTACTGAGAGCGGTTGCAGTGAAAGACATGTTGCTGGGTCCAGGAAGATGTCAAAAAATAGAGATCATCTACCAGGACAGATGAGTCGGGTCATAGATAACAATGCTGCTGCTCATGACAAGGGAAGTGCGCACACAAAGGTAGATGGCAAGAAAGAGAGCAAAGAGGGCTTTGGAGCATGAGTGGCATATGAACCTGCTTTGAAAGACAGTACTATTATACTAGTCAGGGTGTTTGAAGAACAGAGATGCTGCCTGCAGAGGTGAGGGTATGAGGTAAGCACAGAGGCAGGAAAGGAGTAGATTCCCTTCTGGGGTTGCCCAGATTTTTAAGAGTGCAGAAGGTGTTTAAAAGCTGGTTGGGGCCAGATAGTGAGTGGCAGTTCAAAGCACTGGGACTTTCTAGTGCCGTGGAAGCATTGAAAGTATTTATCAGAAGAGTGACCCAAGCATAGTCAAACACTTGATAATGAGTATGGGGTGCGTCAGGAGCAGAAAAGCAAGAAAAGAAACCAGACTGGAGGTGATGACAAGAGCCCCTGGAAAAGGTAACAGAGGGATCTCATTCAAGGCAACTACCTGGAGAGGTGGGATGGATGGGAGTGATCTTCTGAAGGGAAAACAAGGAACTCTTAGAAACTGATTAGATAAGATGGGCTGAGGTAGAGTGAGAAGCTACACAGGGTGACAGTAAAAACGATGACCGTTCTGATTTGGTTTGCCTTCCCAAACAACCCCTGCCCCTTTGAAGTTTATGTCAAGTTCCAAGGAGGCAGTGAATACAAAAAAGTTGAAAAATCTAGTCTTAAGTTGTTGGTGGGGCATCTTGATCAAAGTGTCTAATAGTTAGAAAGACAAAATTGGAGTTTAGAAGAGATGAACATTTGGGGGTCAATTATGTTGAATCATCCTTGTAGTCATTGTAAGTCTATAAGATCACACAGAGATACCACAAAGGTAGAGAATATTAATTAAGGATTGGGGGCATAATTTTGAAGCTCACGCCCATTTGAGAGGAGGCAGGAAGGACAGTGTTGACTAGACACAGAGCGAAGTCTGTTTGAGAGAAAAGCATGGGGCCAGGTATCAGCAACCTCCTGGAAGCCAAGTGCGGAGATATTTCAAGAAGGAATGTCAAATGTTGCCGAAATCAAGGGCTAAAGACAGAGAGAGACCGCTTTTTTTTGGCAGCTATTTTGACCATATAGCAAAATGCTATGCTCTATGTGTACCACTTCTGGGTGTTTACTCAAAGAACAGGAAAACACTACATCAAAGAGACATCTGCACCCTTGTGTTCATTGCAACATTATTCACAGTAGTCAAGAGTTGGAAGCAGCCAGAGAGTCCACTGATGGATGAGTAGATAAACAACATGTGACATATATACATGATAGAATACTACTCTGGTACAAAAAAAAAAAAAAAAAAAAGATGAGATCCTGCCATTTGCAACAACGTGGAGGGTGTTACACTAAGTGAAATACATTAGAAGGAGAAAGACAAATACCATATGACTTCACTCATATGTAGTAGGCAAAGAAACAAAAGAAATGAACAAACAAAATAAAACAAAACCACACTCTTAAGATTATAAGAACAAGGTAGTGATTATCAGAAGAGAAGGAGGGAGGGGAGTGGCTAAGTCAGGTAATAGGATTTAACTCTCTGGTGATGGGTGGAAAGCAGACTTCTGGTGGATAACATAACATGGTAGACACAAGTGTTGATTTATAAAACTCTACATCTGAAACCTATTAATGTTGTTAGCCAATATCACTTCAACTCAATGAAAGTTTCTTTCAATAGATAGTGGTGGATGACTATTAATATTTTGGGCGGGCATGTGTGATAGTCTACATACGGTGAAGAGTGAATCTGCACACCTAAAACATGTAATGTAATCAACCAATGTTCTTTCAAAAATTTTTACCTTGAAAAAAAGGGTTTTCAGTTAGGTGGCCATGGTAGCTGCAGGACTGTTGGGGATAAAAGATCTGAGTTGGAGGTGAGGAAGAGTAGGCTAAAGGCATGTGGACTCTTTCCTGGAGCTTGGCCAGGGAAAAGTACGGGGCTGTTCAGTTTAGGGGCAGGAGGGTCACAGTTAGATCCGGTAGTTATGCAGGAGAGAAGGAGTGACCGTGGAGAAGACAAGATTCAAGATGCAAGACAGAAGGAACTGAGTGGACAAAAATCCTACAGGGGGAGAAAGGACTCAGGAGCTAAAGTCTTGGGAAATGAAGTGAAAAAGAGAATAAAGTAGAAGAGATGGAAAAAGATTCAGAAGTCACGAGAGGGCAGAGGAAAGGGTGTTATCACACATATGGATGGAACCTGAGAGACTTCATGACAAGGACCAAGTTCTCAGCAAGGCAGAGGCCACATTTTTGCTTGTGGAGCCAAGTCATCCTTTTCTGGGAATGTCGTACGGGGTCAGCATGAGGTGTGGGGGAGTTGCCAGCAGCATGGCAGGCTGGTGAGCAGGGGACATCCACAGCAATGCCCAAAGGTCTGGGACCAGAGTGGGAAATCAGCCTGAGACCTTGGATGGTCTGGCATGCTAGCCCAGCCATCTTCAGACTGAGAGATTCCCAACTCAAGGGCAGCAAACATGAAAATGAGCAGGCCAGATAACCACCGAGGAAGAAACAAGTGACTTTCTACTTCCTAGTTGGAGGTGGGGTCGTGGGCAGCTAGTGTCAGGCTCCCTCCCTGACTTCTGCCTTCTTGGTTGTCTTTAGGTTACTGCATGATTTTTTTCCCTCTGAAAGATGAGAGACAGGAAAGTTTGGCCCAATGTTCCTGCTCCACTCTGCTCATGGTGCAGGATGTCTGGCTGCTTCTCTGCTCATTTAATAGGCAACATTTAATCATCACTGCCAGGCACTGAAGGTAGCCTTCAGCAGCCATGACCAGCTGGCAATGCATAGCAGCAACATTAACCATGACCGATGAAGATCTATAGGCAATTTTGCATCAACCTGGGAAAGGTGATCATGCAATGGATGAATATACTCAAGTTCAGACAGAAGGCTCTGCTCATCTCATTTGGTCTTCTGAGTTATTATACTCAGTCCACTGAAACTTTGATGGGCCCTGAAAGAGAGGAAAACAAGAAACTTGTTCAGATCATCAGGGTTGGATCCGGAACACTTGGGTTCAAATGCAGAGGTGTCTACTCACCAGCCAGATGACCTCTGGACCTCAGCCTCATCATCTAAAGAGTGGACACACTAATATCTACCTTGTAGCATCATTGGGTAGATGGTTGAGATAGTCTGAGAAAGGCTGATTATAATCCGTACCTTACAGGAGCTAGCAGGTGAGGTCATTGCTGTTTGTAATCCACATTTGTCTCCTGCATCAGATGATGACTTCCTGGAAGGCAGACCCATGTCTTCTCAGAGGTGTGCTGCTGTCAATAAATAACTGTTGAGTGAGTGAGTTGCTGGACATTAACAAGCATTCACTAAGTGTCTATGTTCAGGTTCCATAGATGCACTATCTGAGTGACTCTTCATAACAGCTTTATGAAGGAAACACTGTTGTTTTACCAGATGAAGGTGCTGAGGCTGAGAAGTTCAGTGACCGGCTGACATTCACATAGCTTCTCAGTGGAGGAGTGACCTCTTAGCCACTTATTCTGAGCTGTTTCAGTAGCAAAACAGAAGAAAAGGAAACCGCTTACGTCAAGGAGTCGAATCTCAGGAGGTGTATTAGCCAAGAGGAACCCAAGATGGGAAGATAATGGTCAGAAACTTTCCTCTAATAGCCTTCAACTCGGAGCTCCTACTGGAATTACGCAAGAGAATAAGGTCATGGGCCTGCTGCCCACCTCCTGTATTAGCTGAAAACATTGCACGTGATCCCCACAGGTGAACCCCCATGGGGTGGGTGCAATGGAAGCCAACTCCACAAGGGAATGGGAAACAGTGGTGTGCTGGGTGGGCTCCGTGAGTCCTTGAATGCCTGCTGTGGATTTCTTGCTCCCAGCTGCAGCTCCCATGATTAATGGGGCAGTGGAAAATTCCTCTCTGGGTTTATTTTTGCCCAGAATGGAGATCTCGATTTAGGAGGAGAAAGTGCCCCAGGGTGAAGCTTTCCCATTTGTCAGGATGTGGAGTACTCCACCCTCACCTGGATGTTGCTGCTCTTTGCAGACAGCCAGGTGGGGTTGAGCCAGGTGGGGCTGGGCAGGCAACAGCTTCCCAGCTCAGGCTCATTCTTTGTGAGGGAAAGAGGGCACAGGGGCAGGGGCCTGGGAAGATGGAGTCATTTTCCCAGTCTCCAAACTTTCAGCATCTCGTTCTATGGAATGTAGTCTTATGTGTAGGAACTAGACCTTGGCTCCATGGGTTCCTGGATTGCAAATAAAATGTTCTGTCTTGGACAGGCCCTCCTGTGTACCATTTCTGAAGGCAAAGACGGTGCTCTGTCTTTAGAAAGTTCTAGTTGTAGTCCCTCTATGAGCAATGGTTACCTGCCGGTGGGATTATGGGTGCTCCTCTGTATTTGACATTCTAGATCTCCCACAATGAGTACGTGCTGCTTTAATAATTAGAGGACACTTGGGAAATGCTAGCTTAACACTAGCTTTCCTTTGAGCACACCCTGATCCCTCACTGTCCTTCTGTGGGGGACACAGAGAAGCTGGACACCCCTTCCTTTGAATGGAACCTAACGGGTTATATTTGAAGCAATTCTGGGCTCTGTCATTTTTTCTTTATAACTTCCCCTTAAATCAAACAACCACTAATAATCCATCAAACTATTTATTGAACTCCTAGAATGGGTTTAATCTCTGAATCCATTTCTGACTTTCTTTTCATCTTTTCTGCAATTGTCTGGGACCCTCCTTATCATGTCCTTCCATTGGAATGATGCTTCTGAGAAGGAGGGCCTATTTACCTTCTGGTATCAGCTATTCTTCACCACAGCTGGCTTCCTAGGCTACCCTCTGAATAGTTACTTTCTTTCATAAAATTCCTTGAAAACCTTTACTTAGGGCACTGATTGGGAGCTTTGCTCTGGTGAATAATATGGTGAACTTGGGGAAGAAGTGAGTCTGTGGGATTCATCTCTTGGATCCATTTCTACTGAAATGCTTTCTTTCCAAATGTCTCGCAGAGTCATGTCACTTATGGACTCTGAGCTGTGCTTGGAATAATATGGGGATTAGCTTTCAGCACAGAGATTTGCTTCAGTTTAAGCAAAACTGATTTCTGAATATCAGAAGGAGTTATTTGCTTTGCAGAAAGATGTTTCATAATAAGAGGGTCTTGTCATAGAATTACTTTACATAGCCAATGCCCTAGTGAATTCAAAGGCGATCACTACAGAAATTCATTAAGTGCCATAGCATAGAACTTATAGGAGCTATGATGTCCATACCTGCACTTTTCTGTATTACTATGAGCCCCACGAACCCCAGTTCATCTCTCTCTGAGACTTCGGGAGCACAGTCTTTATCCCAAACACGATTCTATACCTGAAATGGCAGTCACAAATGTGACTGTGTAATCAGCATGTGCTCACGGCACTGTGTATACCGTCTAGAGTGGAGGGCACCTCAGTAGTGAGGCAAATGTTGATTTCTTCCTGTTATTGATTGGGGTTCTGATGTGGTTTAATCAATTCCTAGTGTGTGCTCTCAGATAACTCCAGAGACTTCTATAACCCTTATTCATCTGCCTACTCAGAGGACAGTCAGGGACATCTCTGGAGGCCGTTCTAGATCTGAGTTATTAATTTTTAGATCACATCCAATTGCGTGGTTTAGGTATTTAGGAATCTCTTGGGAGTTACACAAGTCACTTTGGAATTCTATTTTATTTGGTTAGGGTTCTGTGGTTTTGAATTTTGTCAGAAGTTGCAAGAAGAAACATTTCAGAAGGTGGTAGTGTTTGTGGTATAATTTTAAGAAGGAAGTTGCAGGTTCAGTCTGGATTGACCTAAATTTATAGACATTCCCATTCTCCCTGCAAGATCAACATGGCCACTGAGGTTATCAGCAATTAGGCAATGGGTTCTAAAGGCTTCAGGTCTAGAGATGACATTCTCCTTTGCTTGGTACCATAATCTCTGAGGAGAAATACCTTTTAATGCCTCCATTTCACTATCTGTGAAATGGGCGGTTTGTCAGTTCTCAGCTGAAGACTTGAACAGAAGGCTGATGATCGAGTGTACTGGGTTGAGGAAGATGCATCAGACAAAAAGAACGATCAGGGACACTCAGTGTTCATAATGTAGGGATTCTCACTGCTTCACAGTCTTTGGACCGTTATTGGGGCAATGTCCCCTTTACCCAAGTATCCAGTGATTTGGTTTTCAGTAGAAAGGAGCTGGGGATTTCTGGAGATACAGTTCAAGTCCAGACTAAATGGCTAAGGCCTCTGCTTGTCCATATCCAGAAGACTTCAGTAGCACTCTGATGGGTCTGAACAAAATGGATATGATCCTTACCATGCCCTACCCTTTACCATCTCTCCTGCAGGTTGCTTTTTATCCATTTTTCTCTCTGTCCCACTCCTGCTGAACCCCATCCTACCCAGCTTCTCCCAGTCTTCTTTTTCTACTTTCTGTCTTTCATTTCCCTTCTGCCAGTTTCTATGCCTGATCAGATGGGATGAAGGCCCGTCTTAGTTTAGTTCTAGCATTGAAGGTGAAAAAAAAAAAAAAAAAAAAAAGCTACTGGTTTTTGGATTAGCACAATGAATTTTCTTGATCAAAGATTAAAATTATTTTTAAAATGACCACTTCTTACCTCCTGTCCCCTTCTTTTAATTGAATGGTCTAACCAGTGGCTAGGCAGGTCTTCCTTGCAATGTTCTTCCTCTGTGTTGCCTTTTCTCTTTAGGATTCATTCTAGAAGGTGAATATAGGAGGTTTGGATTTTCTGGGTTCCCTCTGTTTCCTTAGGACATGATTTCCCTGAGTATCTCCCTTCCAGGAAATCCAGACCCTTCCCAGGTGAGGGGGAAGGGACACGGTCCCTCTCTAAGCCACCAACATTGGGGGAGCCAAGGGAGTGGCTGGGATGAATTGGAGTGGTAGGTGATCCTGTGATGAGGGCACTTCAGTCCCTCTGGGTTTCCTCTCCTGACTGCACACAGAGCGGGGCAGAGGGCTCTGTCCCTGCGTGGTGCCCATTTCCCTGAATGCCACCATGTTCTGTTTATCCCCCTTCCCACACAGCCATGCATGTGGGTCCTGGACCTGAAACTCTCAACCTTCATCAATTTGAGGAATTTTCTTTCCTTCTTTCTTCCAGTATGAGAATCAGATTGGGGACTTTCGCTTTCCCAAAGTTCGGTCGTGTCAGGTGTTAGATATTCTATCAAGCTTTAGGGTGGGCTGTACATGTAAGTCACCCAACTCAGAGCTGCCTCTGGCAGACTGTAAGCTCTCTGAGGTCAGGGCTGCCTCCTGTGTTCTCTGGCTTGCTGGCTGGAGGCTAGGACTGCGACCACTGGATGACTGCGGACTTGAGAAGAGGCTCAATGGGGTAGAAAGCAGACTTCATGAGGGTCCCCATAGCTGCTTGGAGGTGTAGGAAGGTTGGTGGGAAAGCAGCCAAGGAAGCGAGGTTTGGATTATGGGCTCCAAATTTCTGCTTGAGAAAAGATCAGAGGTCCCTCCCTAAGCCACCAGCCCTGGGGGGCCCAAGGGAGTGGCTGGGACACCTCCCTAGCCACCCACTCCCACCAGGAGGAAGGAAGGAGTGGCAGGCACCTGCGTAGCCTCTTGCCTCAGGGGAAAGGGCGAGGCACTGACACCTGCTGGGACTGGGCCTCCCTCCCGGGGAAGAGGAGGTAGCTGCTGCTTGACTGCCCCAGGGGAGAGAGACCTGGGAGCAAGCAGATGTTTGCAGGGTTTAAAGGGGTAGGGAGCAGATCTCTGGGGTGGATGTTTTCTGGGAGAGCCTTGTCCAGAATTTTCAGGTCCCTGGCATTATCCCTGGTTTAGAAAATTAGGAATGTGGAAGAATGCCCTTCTGGAAGGAACCATTGGAGGCAGGAGGACCCGGCCATCCCATCTAGTGGAGATTAGCCCCCAGCTCTAGCTGGTTTTCTTTCCTCGCCCCCCTGCCACGTTCTCAGTGGCTGAGGGAACCACAGGGGCCCAGGATCTGCAGGCTTGCCGGGTCTAAACTTCCCGACCTTTCCAAAGACAGTCACCTCCCAGGGCTTCTGTGCTGCTGTTTCAAGTTCCTTCTCTGTCGTTTACCCCGCTTTGCCTTATCTGGCCTGTAATCTGATCTTGTTTCCACATACAAGCTAGCGCTTAGGTGTGCTGTGTGCACGCGCGTGTGTGAATATTGAACCAAAGCAGGAATGGTTTTGTGGTCTAGAAGTGGTGGACTTGGAACACAACCCTTCCTACTTGACAGCAGTGGTGGTGCTGCTGACCATCTCACATGCTAGACACACAAGGTGGAAAAATTTTTCCCTAAAAGATTTTCTTCCAGGTCCCAACTCACCCTGAGCTGTGGGGATTTTCAGTGACTCAATAAGCGAGACAACAGGCCAACAGGCAGAGCTCCCAGAGTCGGGTCTCAGCTCCACCAGCAGCTCCTCTCCTTCTCAACAGGGTTAGCCAGCTCTCACCTCCTGGCCTCAAACATTTGTGATTGAATAATCAACAGAGTATTGCATTTACCTCTTTACATCCCTACACACAGCTCAAGTAGCCAGTGAGGACCACCCAGAAATTCTGGTCAATGGCAGAGAAGAGTTGGGGGAGTCACAGAGCTTCTACAAGTCCTAATCCTATTTTTTTTTTTTTTTTAAAGAAAGATGTAGGCAAGAAGAAAGGTGAGCAAGCAGGCAGAGAGAGAAAATTGGAGGGAGCACTTTATTCTTTATTAGTTGTTCACACTGATTGTTCACCTGGCCCCAGGTCTTGAACCTGGGACCTTGGGACGTGTGCAGACAGCTCCCAGGTGGACTAGACCACCAGGCCAGCAGGGCGCAGCAGTCCCAGTCTTAATAATAGATGACCATTGGCTTTTTTTTTTTTTTTTTTTTTTTTTTTTTAAAGGAAAGGTGCAGGCAGGATTGAAGGCTAGCAGGCAGGCAGGAATAGAGAGGAAGAGAAACATTTAAAATTTTATTTTTATTTAGTTGTTCATCTGAGTTGTTCCCCCTGGCCCAGGGCATTGAACCCAGGTCCTTGGATATATACGGACTCTGTCCCATGGCTTTCTCCACTAGATGGCCAGGACACTCTCTGCTGGTTTCTTAAAAGCATGGACTCTCATTGGGTGGCTGAAGACTAATGTCCTTAGCATATAAAAAGAGAAAGGTTTTTCTTGATGTTTGTTTTTTAAAATGGTATTATTAGCTTCAGTACAGGCACCGGGAAGTAGTGACTTGATGGAGAGGCCTGCAGGATGGGAGAAATTCCTAAGGGCTACAAGGAAGTCACTACTGAGCTGGCCTTGGAAGAGTCAGGAGCAGGCAGTCACCTCCCTTATCCCCAGGAGAATCTCAGACATCAAAGCGGACTCCCATTAGGAGGGAATCAGATCCCTAACTGGGATCAAATACTGGAGGAGGCTCCAGCCCAGGTAGCTGAAACTTGTCATCTTCGGCATATCTGATGTTGGCAGAAGGGAGCCCGACTTCCCTCAGAATGACCAGGGGCCATCGCTCAGGACTTGTGCTGAATGTGCAGCTGGGCTTTCTGCAAATAATAATCAGGATGAGGAAAATGGCAACCACTGTCACTCAGGTTCATAATGTTCTTTCTCTTTCTGATGCTGGATCTGTACCAAGGCAAAGGAAGGAAGCAGACCTTGGACAATTCCCCCAAAAGCAGATCTGGTAAGATAACTACATCAGTTTATCATGTTCAGGTGTGGCTTGAAAGGCATCAAAGCTGAGATGAGAGGTATTAATTTGAGTGGCAGCTTTTAGATGGCCTCGTTTTCTCTGTAGCCTTGGCTGCCCTGGGCCTGTTTGCTCTGAAGCAAGAGCTTGAAAACATCTGACACAGAACGACCACCCTCAGCTTTCTCTCCTCCTGCTTTGAATTGCATCCTGGGATCTGAGTGGTCTGGCTGGGAAAGCCCTTTCTCGTTCCCTGGTCATGGTTATAACTTCTCTTCCAGGCTCTTCTACCTTCCAGTGGGAAGCAAACAGGTAACTTCTTGGAGATGTTTTCCAAGATTCCAGGCCTTAAAGAAGTCCATGACAAGGCAACTCTCTGCAGAACACTTAGATTTCTTTATTCATTGCAGGAGACATTGAGCACGGAAGCCCAGTCTGGGAGGGAAGTCTTGTGGAAAGTCTTCCTAGGTGGCCCACTTTGAAACTTGTCAAAGTATCAGGATCCCAGGCCATTGAATTCTAATGGTTCCTCTCCCACCACGACCTTGGGAGAGGGAGAAGACACAGGATGCTGCATAGAGAGATTGCGGTCCTTCTCTGTGACACCTGATTTAGGCAGGCATTGGCTCCTGAGTTCCAGGTGGGGCTGCTAGAATTTCATGCCCAGCATCATGCTTGGAAATGATGTGTCATTTTGGTTTTGCACAGGCGTTTGGGGATTCAAACATGTCTGGGTTCGATTCCCAACTCTACCACTTGCCAGCTGGGTGATCTTTGGTGTTATCACTTGACCTCAGTCTTCTTCGATTCCTCATCTGAAAGTAATGATAACAATATCCCACAAGGTTGTTGGGAAGATTAAAGGCAAGGGTGGAGTCCAGTTCTTAATCTAGTGCTTGACATTTTAGTAAGTGCTCAGTAATTTGTAGTTAAATTCTTAATCCCTATTCTCAGCACAGCATAAATCAGCTCTCTACCATCTCCTTCATTTACAAGTCTTATGCTCTGTCAGGTAGGATTCTTTTGTCTGGTCTTCTGCACTCACCTGTTAGGGAAATCTTGGGGCTTATTGACCAGGGGGTAGGGAGTGGGAGACCAGATGTTTTTCTTTCTCTTTCTCTTTCTCTTTCTTGCCATTTTCCTCATATATATTTTTAAAACGACAATTTTGCGTGTCATATTTTGGGGGGAGGATGAGGAAGGGGAGAAGAGGTTAAAAAAAAAACTGATGGTTATTTCCTTTTTCAAATGACATTTTATTTTTTGTCAAAATTATGTAAGTGACAAAATCAAACCCTACTGCTAAGGCTTAAGAAAAGTGACAGTCTCCACCCTCAGTTTCTGTTTCCTAGAGAAAAATCACTTAAACTCTTTTAGTTATTTCTTGTAATTATCACTTTCAAATCTTTAAACAACGTGCTTTTCTTCCTCGTTCTTGATTTTTCACTTTTATGCATGGGAACTTTTTGTTATGGTTAGTGGCCATATTTCCAAATAAAAATACAGAATACCCAGTTAAATTTGAAATGTAGGCAAATGATGAAAAATATATTAGTATAAGTATTTCCATGTAATATTTATCAATTTTAGGGCAATTTGATAAATTTGGGTCAATATTGGGATAAGTCTTTGGGACAATTATCACATGGGGCATACTTATCCAAAATGATTATTCATTGCTTCTCTGAAATTCAAGTTTAACTGGGAGGGAAGTCTTGTGGAAAGTCTTCCTAGGTGGCCCACTTTGAAACTTGTCAAAGTATCAGGATCCCAGGCAACCATAGTTATCTGGCAACCATAGTTATGATGGAGACAATTTTAACTCTTCTTCAGCCAATTGATTTCCCCTCACAGCTACTTTTTTTAGGGAAGACTCCTAGGAACATGTGCTTTGTGTATATTTCTCTTCTGTCACATCTTCTCCAGCTTCAGATCTGAAACTCTTTCATCTCTATTTGGGGCTTTAGGATGAGGAAGGTCAATTGCTGGTGTGGTCAGCGTATCTTTGCATCCGATATCCTTTGAGCTGGGAAGGCTCCATCTTTCTCTTTATCAAGCCACTGGTATTTTTTTCCTTTTCTTAACTCCTTTCACTTCTGCAAGAAATGAAACAGAGTTCAAGGCCAAATCTATGTGGGATCCGAAATCCACCTTGAGTGTACCTGGTTCAAGCCCGGGCTATTATAATAATCAAGAACTGTTAAGCTAATAGCCTTTAATTACTTTAATTCCAATAGTTAATTCCATAAAAACAAAACAAACAAAAAAGTCCCTTCAACTCCTTATTCTGCGTGAACACCTCTCATTTATGCCTTAGGAAATTTATGACTTAAATAGTTTTGATTCTATTTTTTCTTGGCATTATGCTTTGGGAACCAACTTATACTGTCCCCTAATTGGAAGATGGTAATTTTGCCTTAGAATATGTTCTCTGTTCTGAGTTGTCAGCCATGTTGCTAATGAGCATGGGGTGAATTCGGCTTTACTTCCCAGGGAAGTATTTCTAAGTTGTAGATGTAAAACACGCCATGCTTACTTTTAAGAGTTTCTTGCTATACAAGCAACTTTTCTCTTTTTTGAGGCACAAGAAATATATACTTCATGGGCTTGGGGGTATCTGCTGTTATCTCAGGTTCCCAGTCCTTCCAAGAAGCCTCATATGCAGGTTGCTAAGAGAATGATCCAATTTAAAAGTCTTTATATACTTTACCTCAACTTGTGTCTTTTCTTTGGTCAGATGTCTTGACTCTCTCCTTCTTATATGAAGTGTGAGATGTCCTCACTTTGTCTTCCCAATGGCACAAAGCTTCCAGTCCCTGAGCAAGTCGGCACCCCCAGGAGGCATCCTGCAGAACCCTACACCACTCTTTCCTGGACTCAGCATCTACCCTCAGCTTTGGTGTCTGTTTCCATAGCCCAGAGGTCTTGAGGTGGGTAACTCACTTATACCAGAACTTATCATACTCATTTCCGGTCTTAGTATTTGTAAGATAAGATCATTACCAATCCTGCCTGCGTTACGTGAAGTGTTCATTTTCTTCTTGTGGAATCTGTGTTCAGTATTTAAAAGTCTTGAGTTTCCTGTGGGTAGTTTGAATCCTTTAGCTTTCTAATCAATAGGAACTTCCTACTTAACACCTTAATATCCAAGACCGGAAATATTAATCCTCCTAATCATGTGCTGTGTTTGGTCACTTGACTGTGACTACTTATTATCATTTTTCTGTCACCAGTGGAAGATTCCCGTAGTCAAGTTTTATTATAACTCCCCCTTTCTCTTTCTTAAATCTCATTCTGGGAGGAAGCTGGTGAGAGGGTCAGAAATGGGTAACAATATTTAATCGACCCTAAAGCACCACACTCATTTTACATATGCTCAAAAAGCATGCATGCTAGAAAAGTGTCCTTGAGAAAAGAAAAGCCTAGGGTTGCTCCATTTTCTGTCCTTTTGTTTATTTGTTTTTGCTATCCCAGTTGGACGCTGATCTCAACTTGAACCCCGAAAGATACAAACACATCGAAGGAACGCATTGCACTCGATCTCTCAAAAACTGCACATAGGATTCCAGCAGAGAGCCCTGCTACCCACTTAAATCAGGAACCATTTCTTTAGAATGAGAGGAGCTAGAGATATAGTGGCTTCAACACAGAATTAGGAGGCTGCGACTTCTAATTCTGGCTCAGATGCTGACTCTGGCCTGAGATAACTCACTTAAAACCTGCCTCAGTTTCCCCATCTATAAAGTGGGAATTATAACTGTAGTCACCCAGGCAGGGCCGTGCCTTAATTAGCTAATGGTTTTAAAAGACTTTGAAGAGGTTCGGAGAAGCGTCAGTATTTGTGTTAAGTATTATTATTAAGTGGACCACGCCAGCTAGCCAGCCCTGGGGAGACAAAGTAAGGGTTTAGAGTCATCTCTTGATGTTCAAGAAGGTTATACTCCCAAACACCAGAGCCCTGATGTTGGACACATGATGGCCCCTGATTAGACAGAGATCAGCTAAATACAACTTGTTCTTTCTCTAGAACAGCAAGAAATGGTGCTGTGTCTTGGCAGGTGCAAAGGACAGGAGGGGGACACAGGAGGGCCAGGCAGGTGGCAGGGGAGGGACAGGGGAAGATAGAATCATGAGAACCAACCTCTTTTGTTCAACACATGTTCGTGGAGTCCTTTCTGATGGGCATAATCCTGGGTGCTTGAAAGAGGAACAAGACAGTTTCTGCCTTCAAGGAATTTTGATGTCACAGACTCAATATTTGGGGTGATGGGGGTGGGGGTGGGGTGGGAGGGAGGCATGAAAGTCAGGAGAGGTTCAATTTTCCAGGTAGGATATTCCTGAGAGTGTTAAAAAACAAATAAACAAATCAACAAGCAAACAAACCAACAACCCTGGGATTATTTTGAAAATGTTCCAAGTCCTGGATGGTGAAATAGTCAGGATGGGGTGCAAGCTTAGTGATAAACAAGAGGCTATGAGACGGTTCCCTCATGCTTTCCCCTCTCCTGATGGATAGTCCTCACGCAGGACATCATGCATGATAAGGTGGCTGAGTTTGAATTTGAAGGGCAGTGAAATTGGTTTTGGTAGCCCCAGGGTTTAAACAATTTTTAAATATATTGTTTACTCTAAAAGTACTATATATTTTAAACATTTAAAAATACAGAGGAAAAAAAAGAAAATTATCCATAATTTTACTGCCCTGCTATAATTATTGCCAAGATTTTGATATCTTGCCTTTCACATTGTTCTCTTCCCCCCATTATATCTTTACATTTTGAATGTAGATTTTTTTTCCCTCTTTTTCGAAGCCATAAGAATCTGCTGTCCCAACTTTGATGACTTCATCCGCTGTCTTCTTCTAGGGGAAGAACTTCAAGGTGCTGGGTATAAACAGTGGCTTCATGAGGGTCTGTCCACCCTTCTGGTGCTACTTACTGGGCTCCAGTCCTGGAAAGTGTACCCCTCCCCAATTTTTAAAAAAATTAATTATTTTTATTTTTACACATTAAACTCACATGCATAGGTTTCCCATTCTTCCTATATATGTCAACATATCCTGCCCTCTACCAATTCACCAAGTGTCCTTCACCACTGTCCAGTGAAATCCACCACCATTTGCCCATCCATCTCCACCGCCTCCATCCCATCCAAATTGGTAATTTCAGTTCTGTTGCAAGTGTCCAAGGGTTGGTTTTATTTCATCTGTTCCTTTGTCTTGTCTATTCACGTTTCACTTACGAATGAGGTCATCTAGTATCTATCTTGCTTCTTCTGACTTATCTCGCTTAGCATCATCCCCTCTAGATCCATCCACATTGATTCAAATGGCAGGGTTTCATCTCTTCTCAGGGCTGTGTAGTATTCCATTGTATACACGTACCACGTCTTCTTGATCCATTCATCTGATGTTTAGGCAGTTTCCAGTGCTTAGTTATTGTAAATAGGGCTGCAGGAGAAATTGGGGTGCATACATTTCTGCAGTTGAATGTTGCTGCATCTTTTGGGTGAATACCCAGCAGTGCCTCCCCAATTTTATTGTGGCAAAATACACATAACATAAAAAAATTTGCCATATTTAGGTGTATAGTTCATCTGGGTTAAAGGTCTTCTGAATGAGCTACCGGCACTGGATCCCTCTCCAGAGCTCTTTTCATCTTGTGAAATTAAAATTCAATGTCTGTTAAACAGCAACCACCCCATCAACTAGGGGGACCTTTCATCTCATCTTTCTCTCCACCCGGTCCTCCTTCAAAGGATGGTTCTCTGGACACCCTTCTCTCTCTCTCCTCATTTGTCCAGAGAATGTCACTGCAGTTCTGCACTGCCCAGGAGGGCGCCCTGCATGCAGAGAGAGAGAGTCCCTTCTGCGCTGTCAAGGCCCACATTGTGGGTCCACTCTGTCCCTCAGAATGCTCCTGCAGCCACTGTGCTTCCTCTGGAGCTGCTCCTGGAGCCAAAGCCCTGTGCTTTCCTTCCTGTGCCGGTGATTCCAGCAGAGCCGGGCAAAGACGCTCACATTGCCTTATCTCCCGCTGTCTTTGTACTGCCCCCAATTCCATTCACCATCTTTTCTGCTGTTTCTCCTCTTTCCTGTCTTTTCAAATTGGCACCATCTGGCCCCAGATTCTATAGGATCTTCTTTCTTCAACTCTTAGCATGGATGCTAAGATGCTAAGAGATTTCTGTGCAAATTCAGACCTATTTATTCTATGGTCCACTGGTTAGGGACATGCTTTCATCTCACTAAGAAGAGTGCTTTTTAAGAAGGGTATTATGACTATTATTAGTTAAGAATAAATTCTGATAAAGAAATATACTGACATGACATGCCCTGGTGGAGCAGCGGTTAGGTCAATTGCCTCCGAATGAGCAAGCCATATATGCCTGGGTCTGAGGGGTAAACAACCAGTGTGAACAACTAAAATGGAGATAAAAGAAATGCTTCTTCCTCTGCTCTATTCCTGCCTGCCTACCTTCTCACCTTCATTCCTGACTGAAACTTTCCTTAAAAAAAATGTACTGACTCAAGTCACACACAATCTTTTTATTTAAATGCAAGTTTATTTCTACCGTGTGTTCTTGTTCCCATTCTACTTTCTAGATTGAAAAATCTATTGAAGACAAAGACCCTCTTTCCTTGCTAATATCCTGGTGTTCAGACACCAGCTTGGGCCTTAGCTTGTTTAATTTTCTCCAAATCTTATGAAGTTGATGCTTTTGTTACTCTAGATTATAAAAGATTGCCAAAGTCATACAGCTATCAGGGGACAGAGCAGGACCCAGGTCCAGGTCTAGGACTCTGTAGCCCATGACTGGTTCCTCCACTAACTTTGGAATCTGAGGAGTCGTTTTAGTTTAGCCTCATCATTATTTAGGCAAGACCCCCTGAAGCTCCAAGAAGTGAGTTACTTTTTCACATTTCATGGGAAAATTTCAACCTAGTTGGGAGCCTAGAACTCCTGTTCCTTCTCTAATGCATTTGATCCATTTTGCTTGCTTTTGCTGGGACTTGGCCCCACGTCTCCCACTCTGTTACATAGCATAGGGTCACCAATAATATGTCTGCTCTGCAGTTGAGTCCCCAGTCTAATTACTTTTAGTCATTGCTCTTTGTTCCAAGTATTCCCTTTAAAGTGAGATGGTGTAACAAATAATGACCTCTCTTTTCAACTTAATGATATGATCCTTTACTCCATTATCTTTAATGATAGACAGTCACTCAGACACAAGACAGCACCAAAGTATAGAGAACACTTATCTTTGGGCTTTTCTTCCTTTTGGGTTCCTTTCAAACATGGAGCCCCCAGAAACCTAGAGGAATGGATCTTCAGCTGGATTCCATGGAAGTTGCCATTGAGCTTCCTTTTTGGCCTTTTTTCCTCTCCTTTGGGTGTTATGACTAGAGGTAGAATGTTGTTTATGAAGGTTGTCGACACTATTAATGAAAAGACCCTTACACAGCGTCTTTCTGCGTTGGGAACTGGGTAGGCAATATAAGTGTTAACCACTCTAATGCTGACTGTTACCAGATCCATCTCCTTTTCTGTAGAAAGGCAAGTAAGTGGCTGAGTAGGGAAGCATGGGTCTCCTGTCCTCCTGCTGGCCTCCCTCATCTAGTATAGATAGTCACCTAGGGTTTTCTGGAATTTTACCTGCTTCTCCCCACCTCCCTGTGGTTATTAGCACATGGATAACTGCCTTGTCATTTCACAAGTTAATTCCCTTCATTCCTAAAGTTCTTCTCAGTCCTTCCCTTCCCTCTAGCCAGAAGGAATGAGTCAGTTCAGGCCCTTGGCAGAGAGAACCTTGCCCCCTTCTGTTCCTTAATCTTCCCTGAGGAGTAGAAATTCCTTTCTAGACTCATAGAAAGGAGACCAGTGAGGTAATATGGTCCCATCTCCCTGGCCAACCCAACATGGTTCCCCACCAAACGTTCTAAGGGTTTTGCATAAATCACTCCCGATATTCCCTGTCTGCTTCCTGAAAAACTAATAAGCTATAATTTGTGAGTATCTATTATGTATAAGGCACTGAGCATTGCACTTTATATATTATTTCATTTAATTTTCATAACTATTTTGAAAGAAAGTTACCATGTTCTTCAAAAGCAATTTCCTATAGAGAGATGAAGTAATTTGCTCAGAGTCACACAATAAGTGAAACACTTGGTCTCAAAACCAAGATGTCTGGCTTCAGAGCCAATGCCTCTTCCATTACACCATGCCTCTTTGACAACGCGTGACAAAGTTGAATATGTCTTTACCGAATCTGTGGGAAGGCCCTTATTTTGGTGAGCAGAGGCTGAATGTCTGGGCTTGCTAGGAGTGGTGTGAATCCCTAGACAGCTAACAATTCCTGCTCTATCTGGTCTGACTCTAGCATACTTTGTCTTGGTTTTAAGCAAAAACGCAAAGGCCACATCCTGACAAGGGCCTCCTTGTACGTTCAAAAAGGAGAGAGCTCACTCATACGTGTGAGCTTGAATATACCAGTGCCAGCATCAAGGGTTTGTCAAGGAATTTGCACTAGTCAGACCTAAAACCAGTTTTATTCTTTAGAGGATTTGTTGACTTATTTAAGATCTTCATTTGGTCTGGATTCCCACAACAATACTCATTTAGAGTTTCCCAGAGGACAGTGATGAGAGTTCAACGTTTTCTGTCTTGAGGAAATATTGAGAAGACTGACGGGGTTGGAAGGGGCTTTAGAGGTCTCCTATTCTACTCCTCTCCTCTCACATAGGAGGCTACTGAGAGCCAAGAAAGCAAGTGAGTTTGCTGAAGTCTGGCAGAGCACTTGGTAACATCAGACAGCTATTTGCATGCCCAGGTGGCTGGGCTTCCTGTTAATCCATGCTGCTTCTTGGGCGGGGCTCTCTGTTTCCATTCCTGTTCCTTTGACAGTCTATAACTTTAAGATTATTTAAGTTCACCTTGTCTTTGTTGGTGAGATCAACCACAAAGTATTAGATACAATGGAAAAAAAAGTTCAAAAAATAGAGTAAATATAGATTAAATAAATATATATCTAGATAGTATAATGAATATAGGATAAACTCTGACTGTATAGTGTATATAAAATATATAGTATATAGCAATATATTTCTATATATACACTATATAAACATAAATACATATATAATAAGTGTATAATAATAAAGAATATATTGAAAAAACCAGGCTGACAGATAAAACTAGCAAGACGGGCATGAAGCTTAATGAGATAAGTTGGATGGAGAAAGACATTGTATGATCTCAGTCATATGCTGTATTTGGAGAAATCAAGCACCCAAATGAAATTAAAAAATGGCCTTCTAGTCAATCGACTCAAATTCGTGTTTATAAGAAGGGAGGTAGGCAAACTGGGTAGAAGGGATCAACTGTCGTGAAGGAAAAGCTGACTGGAGGTGGTGAATTCATGAATGACATACAGATGCTGACTTAAGGTGATGCATGCCTTCAGTCTATATATTGTACTACATTATAGTAGAATGTTCCTTTAATACAACTAATTAAAAAGAAAAGGACCAACTGGCACAGAGAGGTTGCCAACAGGAGGGTCAGCATGAGAGAGTGGCACCTACTCTTCCCCTTCTTTTGGGGAAACAAACTTGGTTCTCTGCCTCCGCAGACTTTCAGTGGTGACTTGCATGAATGGATACATGCATAAAGGGGTGAGCTGGGGAAGGGATAAGAGGCAAACTTCGGAGACTGTATAAATAACCACCCCGCCCGCTCATCCTGTAACAAGGCTTTCACTGTCATCAGCACACATTCTAGCCGATGATCAGTGCTCTGCCATTCATTCAATTTTATTTTGAAAAATATGACTTCAGGTTGGAGCTTTATTGGCTGGGTTTCCTCAGACAGCCTCATGCTGCCCTCTGTGTGTTTGTGCCTTCCTAGCCTGGACACACAAAGTGCCACACCTGATGTCCTCCAATTTATCTCCGGTTAGGGTAAAATTCATCTTGAGTGGACTTAAGGTCATCATTAGAAGATGCTGATGCCCAGGGAAAGCACTTTGTGAAGTGATACCCCTCCACCAAATATTTATATATATATAATTTTTTTGAAGGCAAAATTTTTGGGAAGATTGAAAGAACCTTCATGTGAAAAGGGAGCTTGGAAGGGGTTGAGTTCAACAGAGGTAAGGCTGAGGGTGTTCCTCTCTCTGGGTTGGACAGGGATTCCAACTGGAGCCAGGGTCTGTGATTTTGAGAGGGTCACAGGTAATCTTTATTTAGCACAACTGTTGAAACTTGTCTCCTACTTTTCATATTCTTTTTAAGTCTTCATCAGCAAGTGAGGAACTATGGGTTTCATAAATATGTAGACCCACCTAGATTGGAAACCATGTACTCTTTTGCTTTAACTTAGAGGTGTGCATACCATGAGCCAGTAGTAAACCTCAGATGTTTCCTTTTGAGACAGATACATGAATTTCCCAAAGACATTTTCTGAATTACCTTCTCTTTTAGAAATAGTCAACGCTATCTAGGATTTCTGGTTTAGAAGTTTGGTTGGTGAAATTAAGTTTGTAAAGAAAGGTCTATGTAATGGTACCCAGTATATGCTTAGAGTGACTTTGATTCTTTAGTTATTGGCGTCATCAAGGAAATCTCAGAAGATGTACTGTTTAATGTATGATTACTAATGTTTTTAAACATTAGTAACCTAGTAACATTAGGAACCTAATACTCTGGCTCAGCTGAGGAATTTGTGGTTTGAACTTGTAATCTTCTTTGACCCTAAATATTAATTGTTATGGAAAAATGGAAGAGTGGAGAAGGAAGATTATTAGGTTACTTGACTGGGACAATCAAAGCACTGGAAGAATCAATTCTCTTCCATTGAAATTTGAGGACATTGGGAAATTGGTCCAAGTCTAGTACAGCACTGAATTCTCATCCTACCTTGAGATGCATAGACATTTGACCCAATGGGCAATGATTTGTATATTCATCAACAACCTAGTGCTAAATTATAAAGTGAAATAGTGCTTTTCTTTGGATTTGAGCCAACAAACTAGTTTCTTCCTTGAATCTTTGTATTATGAAATCAAGTTATTGGAAGTTGAATCTAGTCAAAGATATGGTTTGGTATCTAAATGCTTGATAACCTGTTTATTACCAATGTATAAGAAAAAAAAAAAGATTTCACCATGGTTTAAAAATAGATTAAAAAGTAAACCAGTTAGCTCTTTGAAGATGTGGACTTATTTATCTGTGCATTTAATTTACTTCCAAAGAAATGGAATGAAATGGTTGTTTTGGCCTAAATAGACTTGGCCTAAGGATCAGAGCACCTGAAGTCAACTTTCTACAGGGATAATCACTGCTGAGTGGGGAATTGCCATGGTTGAAATTACTGCTGAAAAAAAAAGTGTTGGTAGAAGACCACACTTGAGACTCTTCAATCCTATGTCCTTCTCAAAGTTTCTAGATGAGAGTTCATTTATATGGAGAAAAGTCCTTTAGAGAAACATTCAAAATAACAAACATCAATTAGATGCTGTGCTCATAGGATGTCTTTCATCTTCAGACCTGAGAGTGCTCTTTAACACTCATTAATCCTTCCCAACGCTGTTGCCAGCTAGGTATTAGCATCATCCTTCCCATGGAGAAGGAAGTGAAGGTGTCAGGAAACATTTCCTTTCCCCAAATCTTTCACCTGTGTGGAGTTTGGTCATCACTTCAAGTATATTATTTCCAAACCAGAATAGAGCAATGGATCTAGACATATTAATAAGAGGAATGCAGATTGAGCCAGAAGGATTGCTTGGCATAATAAAACAGGTGAGTAGGAACCATCAAGTGTCTGTACTCCCAAAGAGCACACACTACTCTAAATAAAAGAAGCTGTATTCTCTAAGGTACATACAAGCTTGCAATGAATACATTCATTCTATGCCTTGCTTTCTCTTAATTATATACACCCTACTTGTATAACATGTGGAAAGACAGAAATTTGGCTTAATTTCTGCAAAGACATTAGTAAATTTGGAATCCAAACTCTGAACATTTGTGTTCTTACCTCGAGGGCAATGTCTCCATATAAAACCCTTCCTTCCTTCTTAAAGTTTCTTACTGCTTTGGGTTAGAAACAGCTAAAGCATCATAACCACAGTTTGGTATATTGGTTGGATTATATAGTTTATGTTTCTGCTTCTCCTACTGAGACCTTCCTGACTGCTCCAATCTGGAGAAGGAAGGCATAGATCCAAATTGCCTGAAAGGAGTGGACTTGAGGTGGGTTGCTGAGGCAGAAGTTCCCTGTGACGGAGGCTTTGAAAAGCAGGATCATCTAGAGGTCAGAAAGAGCTGCAGGCGGAATGAAGGCACTGTTTCTATTTCCTTATTTTGGCGAATGGTATCGTGAGCCACCCTGCTACCCAGGGTAGAAGCCTGGCAATTGTCCATGCTTCCTCCTCACTCACCTCTAATTGGTCATAAAATCCTGTTGATGTTACCTGGAGAACTATCCTCATGGCATTAGTTCAAACGCTCATCACGTTTTTAAACCGGGATTTTTCCAAGTGTCCTAACAGGCCTTGCTGTCTCATCTCAGTCCATTTCAACTGTCTGCAGATTCCTTCCAGCTTTATCACTACAACTATGATGATGTCCCTTCCCTGTTCAATGTTCCCTTGCTCCCAAAGTCTTCATGGTAGCATCACAACCTCCCAGGATCCCCTGAAAGAGGATCTTATTGACCAGGGTCAATGTCTTCAGTCTGTGGTCCCCAAGGCATTTCTTATCATTTTATGTCTTTGCTGACCCCTCTGCCAGATTCAGTTGTCACCTCCTTTAGAAAGTCTTCCCTGAAACTGCTGTCCTCCATCCAGATCTGGAAGAGAATCTCTTTTACATGCTCCATCAACATTGTGGGTGTACCTGAGTCAAAACATTGATCAAACACAGCCCTCTGTTTCTTCTTCATTGGACTGTGAGCTCTTTGATGGCAAAGAATATCTTTCATTCTTCAAACCCCATATAGAGTAAGGTGCATAATGGTGCAACACAAGATTGCAAAATGAGTGAATTGAGAATTATATTTCATTGCAGCAAAATGTTCTGTTCTGTTCTACTACACAGTCCTTAAAAGAGATGAAATCTTGTCATTTGAATCAGCATGGATAGAGCTAGAGGGGATTATGCTAAGTGAAATAAGTCAAAAGCAGATAGATACCAGACGACCTCACAGGTGGAATGTGAATAGACAAAACAAAGGAGCAGATGAAACAAAACCAACCCTTGGGCACTTGCAGTAGAACTGAGGTTACTGATAGGAATAGGAAGGAGTTGGGGAAGTGATGGTAGAGCCCACTGAACAGCGGTGAAGAGCACTTGGTGATTTGGTGGAGGGCAGGGTGTGATGACATACATCTAAGAAATGGGGAAACTGCACATATGGAGAACTTACACATGTGAGTTCATTGTAATTCATAAAGCAAAGTTACCACAATAAAATACTAAAAATGTTTAAAAAATGTTCAGAAATGGTTCCAATGCCAATTTTTGTTGAGCGATACACTGTCACAGATACTTGAGTACCACTGAGCATTCTCAATCATGATCTTTTTCCCGTTGTTCTGTTGGACTGTACAACTTCCGGCCTTGAAACTGAGTGGTCAAGGCTTCATTTCCATCTTGGATCAGTATCCATGGAAGTTGTAGAAGAGAAAAAAAGATTTTGAAAGGCTCCATTAGCCTTTCTCTGGAAATTACTAAAAGAAAGGAAAAAAAATCACTATTTAGTATTTGGGTCAGCATTATTTGAATTGGCTCCTCCTGTATTTCAGCTGAAAGGATTCTTCTGCAATCCCTGTGTGTGCTTCTCAGTGTGCCTGGTTTATATCGCCAACATCTCAGAAAGAACTCGTTCAAATCCACCTCTGCTCAACTCTTTTCTCCCTCTGGTTAATCGGCAGAAACTTGGGTTTAATTTGCTTCCCTTGGGAGTGTGTCTTAGAAGAAAATGCTTCTTGTATCCCATGTTCTGTTGCAAGTCTAGGCTCTTGGTAATATTTCTGTAGTCACTTAGGGAGACTTCTAAATGGCCAAAAGGCCTATTTTAGGGAGCCAGTGAATGTTATTAAATAGGTGCATAATGCATGATTTTTTTTCTAATGGAAACAGTATGTTTTGATGGCCTTTGATCTGGGGTTGTTTTAGGGTATTGACTCCCCATGCCAGATTGCTCTCTTGGTCTTGCCACCTGCTCCCAGTTCTCTTCAGCTCACTGTGTTCTCAAGCGGACTGTCTTTCTTTGCAATGTTTTGCTTTAACAACATTCACAGAGAAGGTAGGTCAAGTATCACTTGCTCATGTTTCCATAGGCATGAGACCAGCTAGGTCATATGGACAAAAACCCATGCATTTCTATAATATGTCATTCAACCTATGTCTTTAAAACAAAGCTGCAGGGCAGGCAGCTATGAATTGCTGTACATTCAAATGCTCTTGCAAGTGAGAGAATTCTCGGATGAAAGTGGAGCTGTGATTTCAAGAGAAAGTCTTGAGCAACCCCATTTTGCTCATTTGCGCTTTCCTGCTCTGAAATGCAGACACTCTAAAAGGTGTTACACTACAAGATAGGAAGACAAAAGCTTGTCTCATTTTTGTTTTCAAAGATGCTGCTAAATGTATATGAAAGAGGACAAGGGGAGTCTTACTCTAAACCTCAGGATTCAAGAGCTCCATCTGCACCACCAGAGTGGCCGTGGATGGGGGAAATCAATCCAGATTAATGACCAAGAAAGGTCTCTGTTGTGCTTCCATCGGCATCTTACTTATTTGACTTATTTGAGTTATTTTAGCGATTGAACCAAATGACTCCACATGATGGGATTGTTAGATTGCTGGTCAGTGTGGAAATCATCTATTGTGTAGTGCATTAGGGAGACAGACAGATTTTTTTATAGGAACTGTTTTAAGATGCAAACAATTGATGTAACATTTCACATAAGGAACTTGGGCACTGCCACTTTATTTTTCACATGATTCATTAAGAAATGCTATCTGGTACTTTTGAAAAATCTCAGAACTAACACCAATATTTATTTTCTTATAATGCAAATTTTCTTCTGTATTAAACAACAGAGAGGTTTTGAACGTTTCCAAAGAATCAAGAAATCATGTGTAGGAGTTTGTATCTTTATTGAAAACATTAGTTTATTCCAGTTGATTTGAGAGTGTGAGCTTGGACACCATGTTCTCTGCTTCCAGTTTGGTTAGAAAAGTCCACTTTCTCTCCCTGCTTCTGCAGGTCTATGGTGGATGAGCCATGATGCATTCTGAGGTACACAAGAGGCCTCCAGTGAAAACCAGCCTAGCTGAATGGTGCTGTGTAAGTCATCAGATGGGATAAGCTGGAGTTCTATTGCACTCACGCTGACATTTGGGATCTTTGTCATAAAGTTAACATCATCGCATTTTCTAGATAACCGTTTCACATTCTCCCAAGAGAAAAGGCAGCACAGACTCTCAAACCGTGTTGTCCTGCATGATGGCTGGTGTCTACATGTGGCTACTGAGTCCTTGAAATGTGACTGTTTTGAATGGAGTGATGCTCTAAGTGTAAAATGCACACTAGGGACTTTGTTCAACAACAAGAGGAATGGAAAATAGCTTATTAATAACTTTTGCCTTGATTACATGTTGAAAAAGTACTTGGCTTACGCTGAGTTAAATAAAACATGTGATTAAACATAATTTTGCCTGTTTATATTTCCTGTTTTTCTTTCTTCGCCTTTTTGTTTTTAATGTGGCACTTAGAAAAATTTAAATTACATGTGACTTGCATTATAGCACTGCTCTAGAGGGATACCATTGGGTTTAGATTCTACATACAAGGTGGGTGACTGGGCAGATTATTCAGTTCCTTTATATCTCACTTTCCCCATTTTAAACACAAGGATAGTAGTAGGGATGCCATAAGGATTAAATGAGTTAACATTTGTAAAGATCTCAGAACTCAGAGGACTCATGATAAATAAGAGGCTCATGATAAATACTACATAAGTGTTAAATAAATTAAATAGAGGCATTTTTAGGGGATTTTAGGGGATTGCTTTTAAATCCAACCCTCAATGACTTCTCTGACATAACTTTTCTTCTCCAAATAGTGGAACGGACCCTGCTCCTGTGATTACAAGGATCCAGTGTTGGAAAGTCTGGCTGAGCTGACATTGGTCTTTCATTTTGTCAATGTGTTAGTGCCAACACACAGTACAACCCCAGGTTTGGATGCTGTGAGAATGAAGAGGCGGGAGGCCCAGGAAGATGCCAACAGGCAGAAAGACCTCAGCTTGTGCTTCTGTGTGGGTGGAAGGACATTCATGAACCAGTCAAACTGTCCAAGGCCAAGACATATGGGCAGAAACCTTGACCCTGAGCTCTCACTGAGCAGCCTGGAGAGGCATTGGGATCTATTGCTGGTGTCGTGAATCATCCACTAATCAGCTCACAAGGTGTTTATTGAGGAACTATTAGGTGTTCAGGTTGCTCTGGCCTCTACCAGGCATGTTTGAGAAAAAAATAGTGTGATTCACATTTCGCCAAAATGATTTCTTTTCTTGTGTGATACAAGTTATTGTAAAAATTGAGCAGGTTCCGAGATGGACAAATGTACATATTGGGGCATCATTTTGGTTGCATTTGCCCTAACCATGGGGATACACTACTCAAGGTTGGGACATCAGTTTTAGAGTATTTAAGTTGTATTTTGGATTGTTCTGATATGATCATGCAGATATGCTACTGTTTTTCTTTTAACTGATGAATGGGGAAATATTTTGTTTAAAAGGAATATAAATCTATTAAAATCATAATTAGGTTAAAATCATTAAGCATGTATCTGTTCATTGAACTCATTCTTTTAACTTCCAGGTACATAGTATGTGCCCAACATATGAGGGTCAAGTAATTTGATAAATGAACTATACTGGTAAAAATGATTTAACACCATTGGAATGGGATCATATAAAGGGAAAAGCAGAAAATGGCACAGATACATAAAATAAATATCAAATAAAGAAATCGAAATTAAAAGAAAAGAGTATTCACATTAAATCGAAGTCCAGGGGAAAGTAAAGATTGTATAATGCTAAGTTCTAGAAGAACCCCGGGATGACACGGTTGAAATTGGTGTGTGTGTGTGTGTGTGTGTGTGTGTGTGTGTGTGTGTGCGTGTGTGTGTGTGTGTATGTGTGTTTGGGTGTGGATGTGGGATTGGGAGGAGGGGCATGTGGGGATTTACTAGCATTTTTCTAACTCTTTTCTAGAAGCGTTGGGATTTTAGGAGCTTCTTATTTTAATTTCTGATCTGGTGACTGATTTCCAAGAATTGGGTCAGGTTGCCCTGCCATTGACTTTCAGTCTAGGATAAACATATTGTCCTTCTGTTCTGAGTTCTTCAGTTGCTCCGATGTAAGCCTGCCATTTTCACTCTGATCACACACCTAGGGTTTCCGCTCTTGCGCCGTACCGGCTGTTTCCACTGCATGATGACCGGTTCTTTATTGGTCAGTGGCCATTTAGGATTCGTGTGTGATAAAATGTGGTAATCACACCAGCTGAAATGTACATAGTACCTATCTTCGAGGAGATCAAAGCAAGTTTACAGACAGTATCTCGCTAATCTTCTGTACATGGTAACATCGTTGTAGAGTACATAGGACACAGCTATTATTGTCCCGATTTTACACATGAGGAAATAGGAGCTTAAACCATTGACTTTATTTTACAAGCACATGGCAGGCTAGGAGTTCAGTCGTGTGGCTCCTTGCCTTCAATTGCCAGGCTGGTTTGACTTTTTAGGTAGTCTTTTTTGGGGGGTAGTGGGGGAGTGGGTGTACAGTTATGTAGAGAGACAGGAATGTCTTGACTTGCTTTTTCTTCTCCATTAGATTTACACTGACATTTTTTGGTAGTATTTGGCCTATTGCCTTAGGTGATGTTTCTTTTTCAGTAGAGTTGTTTATAGTGTGGGCTTGAACTTGAATTCTGTTGAGACCAGCAAGTTGCAGGTCAGAGGAGAGTAAAGGACTGAGGCTTCCTTTCCATCTCTGAGCAAAGAGTCACCCTGAACCCAAAGTGATTTAGTTGAGAGGCAGGGGAGCATGGAAGTGTCCCTGGGTCCTTGCTTATGGACTGGTCATAGCACTTTGGGAGGGCATGATCTCAGTGAGTGAATACCCATGTGGCTGAGACGTTTATTGGAAAACTGTTCCCAGGATTTCTGCTGGCAATAGGTTGAAGCTTATCAAGCCACAAGTTTGCTTGCTATGGCTGATAAATTACATTTTTGGAGAAACTGAGGGCCTGCTTTGCCTGGGGACTTTTAAAACAGTGCTCAGAGTCAAAGGAGCTTTATCTTGAAATGCTTTATTGGCCCTTCTGAAACTCCCTTATGCAAGAACGAAGAAGCCCAGGTATGTGCAGCGCAAGGTGTGGTCTCCACACAGTTGCCAAGTGAGACTTGCTCTTTTTTAAGTTTTGTTGAGACTTGGGTAATCACGATTTGGGTTTTTTCCAGGCTGATCTACAATATACTCCCTCAATAATTTTGTAGTCTCTTTGGGCTGTGTTGCTTCACTTGGGTGTAGAGAGCTGTCAAGACATCCAGACCCAGCCTTCTCTTGCAAGTTCACAGAGAATAATAATGCACCCACTCCCCCAAGACCTCCTGGTTCATCCTAAAAGCAGGGGAGTAAGAAGCGGGAGTTGATACTCCAAGACTTGCAGGAGCTATTGGAAGGCTGCTGCTACAAGATGTGGGTTTCTGTTAGCTGCATATCAGATAATCAAATTGATTATCAAGCAGCAAAGGGAAAGAGTGAAGTCAAGCTAGGGAGAAAGTGAATGTGTTAGGTTGAGTCTCCTCAGCTGTGTAAGGCTATCAACAGAACACTTTGACACTGTCCTTGGTTTCTTCTGTCATAACATGGGAATTCCTGCCCTGCTTATTGAGCAGGAAGGTGAGGACTTAGATGATAGAGTTTGTGAAAGTAAGGCTCTGCAACACTATAGAAATCACTGGAGATATCTCTATTTAAGGGGTAAAGACCCTCAGTGGGCAGAGTTGCTGCAAAGACTAGATGGGACACCTTATGCAAGGTTCTAAGTACATTGCTTTCCATGTGGCCATCAACAGAAGACAATACCACCCCCCTCTACTTTTTTCTACCCAAGACTTGGACACTCTT
Source organism: Solenodon paradoxus (assembly GCA_004363575.1). NCBI lineage: Eukaryota > Metazoa > Chordata > Mammalia > Eulipotyphla > Solenodontidae > Solenodon > Solenodon paradoxus. The sequence goes on along the minus strand of RJWH01000216.1, from coordinate 1,044,279 downwards.
CCTCTCTCCCTCATTTCCTCTGCCATTCAATCTCTAAGCAAAGTCGGGGTTTGCAGTTGATCCCTGTCTCGGATTGTTTCCTGGGTTGGTTGGTTTGCCTTGGCTGTCGCCTTGACGATATCTTGGCTCTCCCTTTTGAATCTTCGTGTTTCCCTGTCTCAGGATCCTGCAGCTCCTGTCCCAGAGCTCCTGGTGCGGGTGCCAGGCACCCTTTGCAAGCTTCTGGCATGCACTGCTGGGAACATTGCACCCAGGAGTCTTAACAATCTCACTTTAGCCTTTATTCTATGCCACCTAATTTATAGTTCTCTCTCATTTTGTCTTGTAAAACCCACAATGACAGGACTCATGCTTATTTCTTTCTTCGGAATAGCAGAGAACTCAGTTTCTGGCACAAAAGAGGTGTGCAAATGAGATAAAGCCTGAGTGGATACAAGGAACACATGTTCATCTCCCTCTCTGCGGTAGCTTAAAGACCTCACTTTCCAAGATATTCTGCTAAAACCCGTGATGGACTCTTTTTATGTGTTTCAATCGTGGAATTCATTGGCCGCTAAGTGTGGGTCTAATTACAAGGATCTTTCGAAACGGTAATATTCTGATCACCTGCCATCTTGAATATTGTCCTATAGCTTCTGTGCCAACGACTCCCTATGACTTTGTCTCTACAGTGACAAAAAAGTTAGCTTATTTCTTTCTGTTAGTTGAAAATATCTATCCATTTGACTAGTTGTTTGGAGGTAAGTAGATGAAACAAGTTGGTTGACTGAGTTTTTGTTTTTGTTGTGATCACTGCAGAGGCAGGCTCTATGTGATTTCAAGTGGTGTTGAAAAGACTAGAGCTGGCTGGTGGTCAGAAGACAGGATTAGAACGACGCAATGAGGACGTTTGAATTACAGATTTATCCACCTCAGCTACTGCGTGGCCTGAGGCAAATTACGCAAATTTCCCTGTCAGGTATTTCCTGAAATAAAAAAGGGAAGTAGTGGATAGGATAAGAGCAATAATTCTGAGAATCTGTGCCCTGTTGTGGGTATAATGTGTACCTATTGCTCAGGATATGGTGAAATACTTTGAAATGCCTAAGTACTGTGTGAGTGAATAGTGTTCTGTTTATTGTATCTTTTCTCCTGGCCTCTTCCTCATCACCTGTCATTTCCCCTGGGTTCTGGACCCTCTAAGATATGTAACTCACTGAGAAATACACTTTATTTGAATGATAATGTGCAACAGAGTGGTATGATGCCTTTATTTAGGAAACTAAGGAAAAAAGCATAATTTGAGAGTTTTTGTTTTTAAATATGCTACCGTTAGAACAAGTACACCAGGCTATAGTTTCACAGAAGAGTAGCGCTGATGAAGACTCAATTTTGAATATTCAGGTATCTATTTATCTGTCTCTCCATCTATCTATCTATCTACAGGAATGAAGGTAACTAGGCAGGCAGGCAGGAAGAGAGAGGAGGAAGAAGCATTTATTTTACTCAGTTGTTCACATTTGTTGCTCCCCTGACCTAGGACATGAACCCGGGTCCTTGGGATGCACGTGGACTGCGCCAGCCTGAGGTGGTAGAACCAACCACTACTCACTAGGGCACACCATTTCAGTTATTTATTAATCAGAGTTCACAGATGCTTTCATTTAAAATGTCAAGCTTAGCAGATAGATTAGGGAAGAGAGAAGAAAGGGAAATAAAAATTAAGACTAAATGAAACTCTGGTTCTTTGAAGACATAGACTCTGATTATCTGTGTCTGAGAATAAGTCATTTGAGTTTATTCCAATTTTCTTTTTCTCTTTTCCCCTGCCTTTTCCTTCCATTTTGTTTCTTCCCTTCTTTTACTCTACTCCTGCTTGTCTTTTCATTTCCCTTCTCTTGGGGGTAATTCAAGAGGGAGGATGTGGTCAGAATTGATGAGGTGAGAACCATTCCAGTTCCCTTTTTCCTCCACCTCAAACCCTCAGCAGATGTGAAGTTTAATCAGATCGTCACAGCCCCAACCGCGAATGGAAACTCCAGAAACCTCAGTCTAGGGACATGTGGTCACAACCATACTCCCAGTGGCAGAATAATTCTAGAAAGCATCTGACCATGCATTTCAGTCCTACTTGTTAGAATTTCATATCCATGGTAATGAAGGATGCACCCTGAGAATTTGTTAGTGTTTGAGGATTATTCCAGTGTTTGAATGAAGCATCCTGATTTGATAGAGGGGTAGAATCTCAGAGGCCAGAATCTCGGAATGCTGTTTAAACACTACTTACTGATCTCCACTCTTGCCCTTCCACTGAGTATCACAACTGGCTTGATACTGGTCCTGGAAAAGAAAGCAACCACTGAAAAATGCATAGGTCTTGTAAATAATGCCTATTCTTATCTCACCATAACTTGGGTGTTATCTTAGATCCTATATACTTGAAGACAATGGTGATTAACTTTATTGTATCCAATGCTCTTGTAATTAAAAGACAAGAATATGGTAAGAATAGAAGGCTATGAGATGTGCTTGTATAATATACTAGATCATAATAGAATTTGGGTTCTTTTTTTTCACCTTTAATGCTCCAGGTAAATGTATAGTGTTTTCTGAGCTTAGAGGAGTACATCTTTTTCTCCAAGAGGGAAAATCACTTCCAATGTTACCATGTTTAAAATGGAGAAATTAATATCATTAACTTTCTTGCAGAAGCTCAACTATCAGAAAATTCACTTTGGTATTGACTCCTTTGGCTATTAAAAACTAGTAGGTCAGGATCAAAGAATGGAAGTGTAATTCACTCCTGGAGAGGCCTTAGAGGGTAGATGGAACAATCTCCTCAAAGATGTTCTTGAGAGTGACTTGTTTTTCATTACAAAAGACAATCTTGAGAGTTATGATCAGATTCTTAATTTTGTAAAGCAGGGAGTTTGCAATAGATCAGGTTGCTTCCAACTTTGGTTGAATTCAGTGGAATTTAACCAGCATTAAAGTACTGGAAAATTTCCTTCTTTATTGAGAAATAGAGGTCTCATAGCCTGGGTTTGGCTTGTCCCTTTGTGTGGGAGTATCTCTCCCTGTTTTAGACTCAATGTTTTAGACTCCTTTGTTTTACTTAAGTGAGAGTGTCACATGGCATTTGACAACCCCACTGCTGTATCCGTCTCCTGTAGGGTCCTTCTGCTGCTTCATGAGAAGTGCTTGCAGGCCAGTTGCCTTGAGTTGGCGGCCAAGAGTGACCTGTTGGTCCTGGGTGGCTTACACCTGTGACTGAAGTTGACCTTCCTCTTTTTCTTCTCAATGTGAGGAAAGCATGTCCCATCCAGGACTTAACTGTAAGGCTTTCTTGGCAACTCCAGCCTCAAGATGCCGTGAACAGATGTGTTCATCTTCTACTCTTGATAATAGGCAACAGATGCCACTTGCTTGACAATAGGGATGCCCATCAAGAAACAGAGCCTACAACCCAAGGCATTAAGTTCCTGGTGTGATTTCCTTCATCAGGCACCATTAACTCATTCTCCTCCTCATCTGTCAATGCCATGTGGGTCTGAATTATTAGGTTCAACTCTTCATGGGAAACGAAGCGACTTAGTTGGGTGCGACCACAACCTCTTATTTTTGGGAACTTCTAACCTGAGACTAAGAAATAGTGTGATTATGTAGAGTATGACCAGTGAGAAATTCTTAGAGAGCTTTTAAAGTTGAGTGGGTAGCAGCTAAAACATAGATGAAAGGTCTTTATAACACTGTGGTGTTTGTCTGCTTTTTGGTTGAAACTTTCTTATGATGATGACTACTGAATGCCTCATCAACAAAACCCAAATGGGAGGGATTCGCGTTGGATCTGTTTTCTAAAGAATGTCCCTTTCGAAAGATAGGGTGTTTCCTCTGCAGCGGTCTCACAATCCCATGAATAGAATCTTCTGCTCATAGAAGGCTCTTCCTTAACACATCTCTGAAATCAACAGAACACTGAAACCCCATCAGAGGATTAGCCTCTGCTTTTCTCGTGCTGCTGGTGTGCTGACTTGCTTTTCTTGGTTTTCAAACGATGCAATCTGATAGTTCAGCAACTTCCTGTTTGAGGGTTAATTATTTCTTTTTATGCCTATATTTAAGATGCTTAAATTTGTGATTCATTCCTTATAATTAAATATAGTTCTTAGAATATATCCATGTATATCGCATTAACATTTCTCCTTTGAGGGCTATTATCTTCCCCTCTGAGCAGTTGCCAGTGGACGTAGATCATGAAAATATGATGATAAATGTAGCAATCTTAAGTGAAACCTTCAAGTTACAATGAGCACGGCTTTGAGCCAAGAGAGTCCCAGCTATGACCCAGTACAGGTGGATGTCCCCCCAAGAGGGGCGCACAGGCGAGCCATAGGTGTGCCATCTTGTAGTTCGAACTAAAGCTCATTATCTCAGTGCCCCAACTTATTTTGCTTTGCTGCTCCTTGGGAGACAAGCTATGAAAAAACTTAGAAACTAAAAGTGAGAGCAGAGAGTGGGACTAAGACCTTGGCATGGGAGAGGGGCAGTTAGAAGTTCACTGGAGATGACAAGACGGTCTTCTGACTTCTCTTTCCTTGGCTCTGTTTAACTTAATAGGAACATGAGCAAATTCTCTGAATTAAGCCAATTTCTCCTCCATCAGTGCTTTTGGTCAAGGAGAAGAGTGGAATTGAGCTTGGAAAAGTTGTCTTTTCTCTTCTCCAGTACAAGTACACGGAGGAGGGAAGGAATAAAGATAGAAGAAAGGGGAAGAAGGCTGAAGCAGGAGGAGAAGGAGGAAGTGAGCAGGAGAGAGTAGGAAAGTCGGAGGAAGAAGGAGACTCAGTGTCTCCCAGGGACAGCGAACTTTCTCAGCTTTGCTAGCAGCTTAATGACTGTCACGTTAGCACCTGGGACTTCCTCTTTTTTCAGACCCACTGAACTGGTGTTTCACTGGTAACAATAAATTAATTGAATAGCCTGTGGACAGACGGGCTAGCCATGGCCCTGAGGTTTGGACTCTTGTTACATTTCTATGTGAGAGAGTCTGAAATAGCACCTATTATTTTGAAAGAACACACACGCACTGACACACACAAACACACACACTCACACACCCCTTCCTTGTCCCTCCTTAGTCTAGTCTTTCATAACGCATAACCTTTTCAGTGATTTCGGAAGTCATGGGGTATTTCTAGCTAGCTGGGGGTATTTGGGTTGTCAGGAAGACAAAGACTCAGACATTTGTTGGAGGATCTTGTCATGGAAGAGAGATACACGTGTGCTCTACTACAATGTTGAAATGAAGGAATTAGATCCCGAGGCTTAAATGGGTCTCTATTTAACGATGTTCCTGTATCTCATTCCCTGGACAGAGCTAAACCATAAACCTGCTTCCCTTTTGTACCAGATTTCCTCCCATTTCATCACGTGATGTTTTCAGGCCTGTTCATTTGCAGGCAGACATATCACACGGCTTTCTGCTGCACTCTGCTTGGTCACCATCTGTCTTAAGATGCATTCTTCTTAAGATGCAGGCAGGAATGAAGGTGACTAGAAAGGCAGGTATGAAGAGAGGGGAGGAAGAAGCACTTTACTTTATTTAGTTGTTCACCTTGATTCTGTACCTCCCCTCCCGCCCCCTCCTGCTCTGGAACTTGAACCTTGGGATGTATGTGGACTATACCTGGTGTGCTAAACTACTAGGTCACTCGGGCACACCTCAGTCCCCATCTCTTTCTTTTTTCTGATGCCTTGTCACCGGCAACTTATCCAAGTGAGTCTGTGGGCATGACCACTCTGATTTAATTACTAGTCAACGCTTTTTGGTTTAATAAAAATAACCAGATGGACTGTCCCACAGAAAACATGGTCGTCAAAATAGAGTTGCCACCGAATGAGCTAGTTCATGTCTCCAGACTCCTCTGTCCTACCCTTGACCGGACACAGAAGACAGGAGCCATCTGTCTGGTACAGCCTGCCACACACTGGTGGCGCTTGCCTCACTGAGCACGGGGCTCGCAACCACCTGCCTCTTGCTGGGTAAGCGTTGAATGGGAGCTGGAAAAGAGATGTTTCCTAGTGGCCTCTGTGTGACCAACTTAGAAGGACTGAGTGGATGATCAGAGATGCTACATGGCCAGGTGGGGTCAGGCCCCACCTGACCTCGTGTGACTGGTAGGTAGGGACCATGGCTACATATGTGTCTGCAAAGAGACTTGTATCCCTTTCCACTCATATTCTTCCTCCAATCAAAATCACCTTCTTTTTCACCTAGAGAGAACTCTAGAAAGTTAAAGTGGAGTTGAATCAGTGACTCAGTAACTCCCATGTGCATAAAGTTCATTTGTGAAGCCTGGTAAAAGATGCAGAGTCCCTGAACCTGCCCCATATCCCTGAATGGGCAGGTCCTGGGCAGGGCTGCAGACTCTGCCTTTTGAGCAAAGTCTATGAAATATTCTGATGCAAAGGGACTCAGGATCTCATTCTGAGAAACCCTGGGAAGAAGACTGGCTCTCAGAGCCTGTTCTTCTCAAACAAATGCCTTGGAAAGTCATCAAACACAGCACACAACTAGCCCAGTCTTGAGTTTTCCATTTTGTTGGGTCTCTGTGACAGAAAGGCAAAGTAATACACATTGACTCTTCATCCTCCTGGTGCCAACCTGTCTGAGGGGTCTGTGCAGCTTTCAAGGGGTCAGAAGAGGAGCAGAGGGGGTTGAAGGATGTTTTCAAGTTAAGGAGGGGACAGTGGAAGGAAATGGGAAGGCTCCATTGCCCTGACCCACTGAGGCTTGGAGTTGAATCTGCTGTTCACTCGGCCTTGACATGATGGGTTCCATGTTGATGGTGGACAATGAAATCATTATCTAGGGGCTCATTGCTGTCCAGAGAGCCTTATTCACACCCTAAAGAGGAGATACCACGGCTCTTTGTAAGAAAGGAGGTATTCTGGGCTGGCATCCCTGAGAAAATGCTCTGTGGTAGGACGGGTCCTTTTGTCACTGTATGGAAACCAGGGCAAATGCTTCTTGTGGCAGCTGGCAGCCTGGGGCCTGGTCAGTGGCTGCAACAAACTTGACACTGACCCCTTGAGTAAGGGTGAGAGTTGGGAGGGCAGCTGTGGCCCCTGCGGAAGGGCAGAGAACTTGTTTGGAGAGGTGTGTTCGTGAGGGAAGAAGCCACTGGAGGGGACCCAGGTCAGGCTCTCATTTTGGAATCAGGGTGGTGGGAAAGCAGGTCACTGCTGGCAGGGAGGTGTGGGAGGTCTGGGTGTGGCCTAGAGGCCAGGACTCTGTGAATGCACGTCTGCAGAGGGGCGAGGCCAGGCTGCCCTTAAGGCCTGTGGAGCAGAGGAAGGGTGAGCTGGCGGATAATGGGCAGGGGTCAGGAATGCCCTCCATCTGGTCTTGGTGATGAGGGATGCAGGCCATGGGAGATGAAGAGTGTGAAAGTTGAGCTCATTTCTGTTTCTTGAGACTTCAAGTTAAGGTGTCTTTGTCTGTGGGAAGGTGGGCTGCCTGCTTCTTTCTGGGGACTGCAGAGTCCAGGGCATGACATGTGGGCTGAGGCCTACAGAAGAGCTGAAAGCAACTCAGGTCCTTCTGGAATCAGGAGCCTGGAGGAGTGGAGGAGACCTGCCTGGTCTTGGGGGTTCGGCTGTCTTTACTGATGGGCACTTCATTGGCTCTCCATCCCCTGGAGCCTGTTACCCTGTGAAAGGAAGGGTCCTTCCAAGTGTCCAGACCAGGGGGGCTCCCCTCTTTTTATACCTGCCTGTGAAGTCACCTTAACCATAGCAGGCACTTTCTTAAAGAAACAGACACAAACTAGGTCAGTTTCAGGGGTGGAGTGTTGCGAAGCTGTTGGGAAGAAGCAGATGGGTGTTGCAACCGGGGACAGGTAAACAAGTTCTGGAAAATACACCCCCCACTCCACCCCCACTCCGCTTAACTTTCTCCTGTTTCACAAGGGGGTTAAGGATGCTTCCAAACATTTCTAAGGGTTTTTTTTGTTTTTGTTTTGTTTTTTTTAAATGAGTGAGAACTATTTTCCCTGATGAATCTCTTTGCATTTGTAGGAGTTTGGAATTTCACAGCACTGATCTCTAAGCTTTGTGGAATCTTAGGCCTGCAGGACCCTTCACAGAGCAATTGCTGCTTTACTCTGACAGGCTGGAGCTGGGAGGGACTTCCCAGGTCACTCTTCACTTATGGTGAAGCCGAGGTTGGTCTGGGAGCCAGGCCTTGGTCTCCCTACACAGCGTTTCAGAACTGTTACTACAGTGCCTTCTGAAAAACCTCTGGTGAAGCAGAAACTACGATTTTTGAAGACAACATCCTTCAGGGTCACTTTTTCTATGTCTCAGAAAGTGTTTATTTATTTATTTATTTTTTATTGTAGTAATTATTCTACACATTAAAATAATTTCCTATGTATAGGTTTCTCATTTCTTAGATACATTTCAACACACCATGCCCTCTATCAGATCACCAAGTGTTCTTCCCCATTGTCCAGTGGGCTCAGGAAGTGGTTTTTATGGGGTTTCTTTTATATTTTAAATTATTTTAGAATAAGGGTAAGGCAGTATGATTGTATGGAAATTTGGCATTCCCTTCTTTTCAGCTAGGGAGGGAGGTCCTGAGAAGTGCCTCTAAGGCAAAGCTATGTTTTGCTGGAAACTTCTGGTCCATTTGAGTTTGAGTCAAGGGAGACTGAGTTGGTTGCAAATCAAGTTTTAAATAAGCTTTGAAAACATCTCTCAGCTTGTAGACAAGTTCACTAGGAGATATATTATCTCTTCGTGGTCTGAGCGCCCATACATTTTATCTGTAGTTTGCCATTTTCTCTCTCTCTCTCTCTCTCTCTCTCTCTCTCTCTCCTTTCATCATTAATTTAATATGTCCCTCTGGCCTCCTTATGATGTCTGCTATGCTGGACTCTGAAGGACTGGATGGTGTCTGCTTCAACAGTGCATTGAACTTAGTATGTATTCAAAATATGATTGTCGCCTTCATGATGTTCCCAGAGTGGCAAAGGTTGTCTTTCTTTCAAGCCTCTTTGCATAGAAAAGACACTGGAGGATAAAAACACATAAGTGAATGGGTAACATTTTCTTTTGAGATTTATTTTGGAGGTATATTGGAAAAACCATGTTACTAGGTGACCCTGTAGACTCTGCTGGTGACAAGATGAGTAACATGATTCTAGCTAAGGGAGCACAGGTGTTGACACACAGAAAATTTGCCTTCATCCTGTCCCCCGGAGGGTTGTCCTAAGCCTGTGGCTTGGCGAGGGGTTAGGAAGCTAGTGTCAAATTTCGCTTGGCTGGTGGCATGGTGATCTTTGAGTCATCTTATAGAGAACCTGAATGTGCAGAATGCGCTCATTGACAGGACAGGTTTCACATCTGCTTTGACTCTGAGAGAACTGTCAACATCTCTCTACTTGTTCATCTGCATTTTGATGGTAAAACCACGCCATTGGAAAGCGTTGTTTTCATATTTCCTTTTAGAAAGAGGACTTTGAATTTATGCAGTGCAAGTGAGCGCAGTTTATTGCAGCCTCTCCCAGGGTCCAGGTTCAGCACACTCAGGTCTAGGTCTTCATTATTAAATGAGCAAGTGGGCCACTCTGTAGGTCCTTTCATAATGGAGTCCATCCCCCATCCTTGGGGGCCTTGAGTTGGGGAGCTGGGGTTCCTGCAAATAGGTCCCAGATGAGCATGTGCAACTGCCACAAAATACTCAGATGAGTTTCAGTCTTCCCAGTGCTTTGACTTCTGTGGTCTGAGTTGGTGCAGAGGGGTGGACGACAGGAAAAGTCGCATCATCGACCCTGACAGTCTCTTTAGGGTGGTGGGCTGCGACAGTATACAGTCTGTCTGCTTATTCATTTTGTTGGGAGATGTGGAGCAAAAGAGAGAAGAAGACATTTTCCCTTTAAGTCTTATGTAATTAATGAGTTATTTGGGGGTGAGTTCATGTGAAGAAATACCAAACATCCTAAACCCAACAGCAATTGGGATGAAAGATCATTGTATCCACCTTTATTCTGCTACAGAGAAAGGTCTGATCTGTGTTCTCCAGCGACTGAGGCTCAGTTAGAGGTGATCTGAGGCTGCACAGTGGACATGACAGAGTTACCAGCATTTTCTCCAAGAGGCGCCCCATGCCAAGGTCCCGGCTCTGTTTGAAAATCTTTTTCATTGACTGGCAGAGGCTCCCTTACTCATTCTACCAGCCCAATTCTTTGTTACTAAAACACAAGTCGTTATCATGATTGCTTCTTCTCATGTGGTGCCATACAATTCCTGAGCACATGCTCCTTCTGTAGTTAAGTGTGTACAAAGGTCCACCCTCCCTGGGGACACAGGAAGGCTGGAGCAAGGTTCCCATCCCTCCAGCATCTTCTTGGCATGTGAGGGTCTCACACAAGGAGAGATAAATTGGCAAACAGAGGAGAGAAGAAACCAGGTAACTGACACTGACAAGCTGTGTCCAAGTTCAGCAAAGACAAACATCACAGTTCTATAGGATTGTTTGCTCTGGAGATTGCTGGGCAGGGGGAGAGTTCACCATTGATCTGATTAGCACTAGAGTAAAATCTTCCCTTCCCTCTCCTCCCCTCCCTTCCTTTCCCCTACAATTCCTCCTTCCCTCCCCTCCCCTCCCTTCTTTTTCCACTGCCCACTTCTCGCTTTCCCTTTCTCCCTTCCCTTCTTTGAGTTCATAAGCTTATATAGTGATTTTACTTGTAACTGTCTGGAAGTACATGCTAGAAAGTAGAATTGGTTACTCTGAAAACTCAAGTAAATATAGATTAACTATAGAATTTTTCCCCTAAGAATTACTAAGGAGAACTCTGACATTCATCGCACATGAAAAATCAGTGTTCTCAGGTGTAGAGCCAGTCAGGATCCTAAGACTGGCTCGCAGAGCTGCAGTCTTCCATGTCATCTCTCACTCACTGGCAGCTTAAACCACATTAAATGACCGCATTTTAAATGTTAGTTAATAATTGATCAAATTAAAATTTAACAAAAATCTTTTAACAATAGCAGCAATGACAATGGCAAATACCACAACAAAAACTGAATGAAATAATCCCTTGCTAACGCTGGTACTGCCATCCTATCCTCCAAGAACATCTGGATTCTTTCTTGTTGGATCCTCAATCTTGCACCATCATTTTACCATCAGTATTTCTGCTTGTAAAAGGCAGAGGGCTTGGGAATGAGATAGCTTTGGTTTTGTATCTGGGCTCCATCACTGAGTAACACAGAGGACAAAGGGAGACTCTGATTCTCTGAGAATCATCTAGACGTGACTGTGATCATGCCTACTTCTTTGGATTACTGGAAGATTTCAGGAGCTATTGCTTATGAAATACTTAGCAGGGCCCCGCATGTATTAGATCTCAATAAATAGGCTTGAGACCAGGTCCTTGTTTATGGGGTTTGCACAGGAGGTCTACTCTTCTGAAGAGAGATGACAATGTCTTTCTGCAGCCCTGTAAGGTTGAGAAAGGACTGACTTGCAATGGAAGCTCAAGGAGTGTTGATGCCTTGCCTTTTATTTTTATTTTTTTAAAGCAACATTAAAATTTAATTTTAGTTAGTTGTTTTTCTTGTTTGTTTCCCTCAACCCCAGGACTCAAACCCAGGTCCTTGGGATGTTTGCGGATTGTGCTTAGTGGGAGGTGGTGGATTTAACCACTTTTCCACTAGGACATGTGATGTTCTGCTTTATATCCATTGCTTATCCCTTATGCCATATTGAACCAGTTTTTCTCACCTCTCTGTGCTTTTTCTGTGTCTTCTCAGTCTTAAATCAAGGAGAAAAATCACCCCTACTTTCTAAGGTTGCTATGAAGATGAGAGGACTTAATATATACAAAGCAATGAACAGTTTCTGGCACCTAGCAACCTCTTTTCTACCTTGATTGCCTTTGGTTATTGTAAATATTAATACTCCCACTGTTGAACATATTACATCGCTTCCTGCCATTGATACATCATTGCTGACATTAGTGGGTATAGGAAAAATGTCGTGGTCTGGTCTATGTAGCAAGAATATTTGTGGGTGACCCTTTGATTAACTTTATTTTTGCTTTTAATGCACTGCATATGAGCAGTCAAACAAGTTTGGAAAGTGGCCATATTGATTTTAAGGACAGAGGATCTAAAAGTAGTTTTCATTCAATGTGGATTTGAGGAATTATACCTAATGTTCCTAAGAGCTACACCAAATATTTGGTGGTATTCTCTCTGCGACTACCCTACACAGTGCCCCTGGTCTTTAAATGATGAAGATACAGAGTAACACATCTGAGTCTTTTTTTTTTTTTTACATTTTATTTTTATCAAAGTTATACATGCACCTAGTTTCAAGAATCAGATTAGAAGACTAATTTTGACACATGGTGGTGCCTAATACTTCCTGCTGTGGCCTACTGTATATTGTAATCTGAATGTCCAAGGTTTGATGGGCATGGGACTTGGGAGATGAGCCTGAGGAGGTTCTTAGGTCATGAGATTACAGCCTCATGAATGGGATTAGCCTTTTATAAAAGAGATCCCAGGGGGACTAGAGTCCCTCTCCCATGTGAAGACACAACAAGAAATCTGGAGCCCCCAAGGGGCCATGACATGATCTTGCTGGCGCCCTGGTCTTGGACTTCCAGTCTATAGACCTGTGAGAAATGAATTTTTTTGTTGTTTGTAAGCCTCCTAGGCTGTGGAGCGTTTTATATGAGCAACCAGAGCTGACTAAGACAAGCCCCTATTCTTTTCTGATGCCTAGATGAAGTCACCTTCAACTGTTCATCTCAGTATTAGCCTCTATTATCTCTAAATAACATGTTTAGTGTTTTTTAAATTTGTGTATTAGGCATTTTTAATTTTCTTTCCACTTTGGAGACAAAACTTTCTCTTTTTACCAAGTCTGCCTCACAGTTACTTTCCAACACTGCTTCTTTCAATATCATCTCCTCTGTTCTCCCACTACAATTATGTAGCAAATGTAGTTACATGATTGACTTTCTGAATACCAGTCACAATGGGGACATTTGTTAGGATACAATCTCTTACTTTCTTACAATGCTGATTTTCCTGGTGGTAATAATTGCTTTGTTTTCACTTAGTTTTTCTTTTTTAATTATCACTGGTCTCCAAATTTCCTTTCACTTATTTTAATAGGTTCACAGTCATCAAGCATACTGTTGACTCATTTTGGGGTGAAAGTACTCTCTTGATCACCAATCTGGTGATAGTTCTCTAGCCTTGAAATCTCCTTTCACTTCAGACTAGTGGGACCTTTTTGTGTTTGAACACTGTTTCCTGGTTCCTGCTTTCTTTTCCCACTTCATTTGTTGGAAAGTTTCCTCAGGTAGCTTCCTATGAGTAGAAAGTGGGCACAGAGATGAATTTTTGAGACCTACATGACTGAAAATGTCTTTAGCTTAGCCTCTTAACAGGCTTGGTGTAAGTCCTCTGTTATAAGTAGTTTTTCCTAAACATTCTCAAGGCATTTTCCCCATTACCTTTTAGCCTCAGTGTTAACACTGAGATTCAAGTCCATTCAGATTCTTGACCTCTTCATGTTTTAGGATCTTTTCTTTGTCTGCAGTGATAGAGACATCACAGAGATATGTCTTGCTATATGTCCCGTGTCACCTTTCTGCTGGACAGTCGAGCTCTTTTAATCTGGTAACTCAGGTTCCTAAATTCTGGGAAGTTTTCTTGAATAATTTATCTGATTTGAAATTATTTCAACTTTACCTCTTTTGACTCTATTCTTTCTTTCTGGAATCTCAAAACAGATCTCTAATTTTCTTTCATTTTTTTTTTTTTTCTTCAATGCCCTACATTAGGGCATTTTCTGACTTTAATTTAGAATTCTGATTTTGAGATTTTAATTTCTGTTATCTTATTTTTAATTTTTAAGAGCTCTTTCTTGGTTTTCCCTACCTTTTCCAACAGAACACTGTTGTTTTATACATCAGTGATGGGTTTTGTAGTGCTCATCTTCCTGTGTTGCGTTTTCTTCCTTGTTGCTTTCCTCTGTTTGCTTTGGCCTCTGCGTTTTCTGTTAAAAGGTTTTTTCCTTTACTGTCTGCTGATACTTTCAGGACAGGAAACTGAAATGACTAGATTGTCTCTGAGCATGAAGAGGGGTATTGACTGGAGACCTCTCTGGAGGGGAGTCTGGCTGGACCATTTGGTTTTGAATCCCCACATCAATTTTTAAGGTTTGCTGTTGTTTTCTTTTTTCCCTTCCATAGACCTGTCAAGTTTTCTAGATGATATTCTGTAGTCTCCAGTCTAGATGAAGAACACAACATACCCTTGCTCTGGGAGATGAGTAGGAGAGAGGGCTATAGGGATCTCAAGTTGCAGAATGTGATCCATTTGTCTTCTTCTTTGACTTTCATCTGAGCCTTGGGTCTATCCATCTAGAGACCTGCTTATTTAGCTTCTGCAGAGATTAAACCCTCAGATGTCTATGAGGGTGGGGAAAGCTCAGTCACATGACTGTAGAAAATAGGGGTCTCTCTTTCCTTTCTAAGTCTTCTGAACTTCCTGTTTAGAGTCTATCTTCACTCACACTGCTAGGCATACTTAATGGTAGCATCTGAGCCTCTTGAGAGTTTGAATGGCAAAACCTGCGTTGTTTCTTGGATTACCCAACATGGTGTGGGATCCAGATTCAGCAAGATGACATTGCTTATTCTTTGACCTTGAGGAGATTTCTTGCTCCAGCTGCAGAGAACTCGTATGAGGGAAGGTGATTTTCCTCTGGGACTTAAGATAATCCTGCCTCCTACCTAGGAGCCCCAGAACAAGCTAAAAAAGCAAGCTGAACATGGCAGGTAAACTCACATTGATTTTGGGTCTGAAATAATCCTACGGTTTCATTACTATGACAACACAGGCTTTTTTTTTTTTTTTTTTTTTTAAATTTCATTGAAATGGCATGCCTTGGATAAGACCACTGGATATAGTCCACATACAGGTTTGAGACTCAGGTCCATGGGGAACAACCAAGATGAACAACTAAATAAAATGAAGTGCTTCTTATTCCTATCTTCCTGCCTGCCTGCTTGCCTTCATTCCTGCCTGCACCTTTCCTAAAAAAAAAAAAAAATCATTGGAGTAACATGATATTATATAGGTTTCAGGTATGCATGTTTGTAAATCACCATCTGATTCAAAAACAGCTTTTGACGCCAGTGACTCACGCAGCTGGTGGACCAAACAATCTACTTGGTTGGAAAAACAGAAGTGTTTGATTGACTTGACCAGTTCACAAAACAGCTTGGCTCCTGTGGGGTTGAGTACCTGCCTCACCATTTCTGGTATCTCTTGCTGCACTTATCTGCAGGGATTGCTTTGATTTACATAATATAAGAAAAAAAAAACAGCTCAATCACATGCACTTGGTTCTGTGTCTCTACATGAGCAGTTAACAAATTATCACTGGGGAAGCTTTTGCAAATGAGAGATTAAATTTCCTTGTTTATGTTGGAAATCTCCTTTGGTCTCTGTCAGCAAATGTGCAGGAACATTCTTTCCGTGTTGGGCTGGCCCGTTCACTTGTTATTTTTATTTCTTTTGTTCTTATTCTGGTGTTCAGAGTGACTATCTCTCTCAGGGCAGATAGAAACTCTTGCTAATGAGGGGAACTTCTGGGGGCCACCATGGAGGTGGAGGGAGTGAGGATTGCCAAATAAGATCCGGGACATCCAGTTTAATTTGAATTTCAGATATATAGTATTTTTTTTTAAGTATAAGTATATCCCAAATATTGCGTAGAGCACTCTTATACTAAGGAAGAATTCTTTATTTACTTGAAATTTGCAGTGAACTGGGCATCTTGTATTTTTGTTGCTCAGTTTGGGCGGCTGCAGAGTCTCCCCTGGTTAGGGAGGAAGAGTGTGTAGACCTGAGACATTACCAGGGCCTGAGGAAAAGGAGCGCTCCCCCTTCTCTTCCTGTGCCTGCGACAGACTAGATTGGAACTTGCACCTGAGACCTTGTTTCCTTTATGCTTGGGACCAGTGAGAGGAAGGGAGAGAGAATATTTGAATGAAGTATATGACAAGTAAACAGTTAAAAACATGAACGATCCTGTCTTTTATTAAAATTTTCACATTTTGTTCATGTATTTTTTGGTACTCAGGTATTCTTTATCTTGATTACTAAAGCCCGTTATATTTTGTCCAGAGGTGGTGGCGTGGTGGGAGTGTTTAATGAAGCTTGGGGTCCCACTAAGAACAGTGCCAGCGCTCTTAATTTAGAATTAAAAGATGTGTTTTTCACTTTGTTGAATTTCTGTTTTATACAGATTTGAGGACATCTGTGATCTTCCCTTTAATACTCTTTTAAACTAGTGGCTACTTTGAACTTGAGTGAACTTTCTTCCCTCCGTGGCCTGAACTTGTCTCTGAAGATACTTTGAGATCCTGGCCTTCTTTCAAGGCGATCAAGATTCCTGTCTCTTTCATTACTTTTGACTTGATGAGAACATAAGACCCTGGCTTTATAGAGGCAGAATCTTCCTGAAGAAGCTTGGAGAGACTCATGGACTTGGGAGCCTGGGGGTGGGGCTGATTACTATTGAACTAAAATATCATTGCTTGAGTACTTAAAATGACATTTGTAGGTTGTTATTAAATGTTCTAATCAGTTGTCAACTCTTCCCAGCCTTCTATGCTTGCATTGTTCCCGTATGTCCAAACTTTTTACTCTGACAAATCTTTTACTCACTACATAATTATTTTATTAATATATTTCTTTTACTCCAAAGCTCCATATAGCAACAATAATGTCTAATTTTTGCTTATCGCTGAATTGCTGATGCTTAGCATAGAATGTTGTCTGAATAAATGGATAAATGAACAAATATTTCAATTATATAAATAAATTAATTCATATCTTCTTTTAACTGACAACCATCATTTGATACAGTTATTATTCAAAGTCTAAAATTAACTCAGCAAATACTTTAAAAATTCCTACCATGTGTCTGACACTCTGCAAGGCACTGGGATTAGTGACGAAGATATCTTTACCATGCTGCCTCCTGAGAGACAGACAAGCAAAAACAGTTTAAAAAAATTCCCAGTTTATATTAGTTGATAGTTCTGTATGCACGTCCTAAGTGCCATTTAGCAATACAAATGACTGGCACCCTTAGTGTGCTGGTTTTGCTGGTATTTGTATGCTGTGGTGCTTAGAATGCTGAATAAGCACAGGGTCAAATGTTAGTCATTTATATCATTCATTTGACCAAAAAGACATGCAATGGTCTCACACATCATCATGAGCACATACACATGTATACATGTACATACTATGTCTTTTTCTCGCCAATGCACACAACTTTAAAGACAGCGTTTCTCAGAAGATACAGATGCAGAAGAGAAAAACTAAGACTGGGTCTTAGTTTAAGGGATAAAGGAAGGAGTGAGGGGTGAGAGGTGCTCCTGCTGCACTAGGGTGACCACCTAAGGGTTGGATGGGTTTGGGAGAAGATCCCCGCTGGGGACAGTAGGGACTTCTTGTCAGTGTCTCACCTGCTGTGTGGTGAATGAAGAGGACACACTCCAAGTCCAGTGGCCTGTGGGATGAATAACTCAGATGCCAGGTACTGCTCTTTCATACTTAAACACTGCTTTTGGTTCTGCATTTTTTAATATATTCTCAATTTTCAGAAGAAGAGTGAATCTGTTGACCAGTGTAGAAAATAGATTATCTCAAAAATAAATCTGCTGTGTACCATTTTAACAGATGTGCATCAAACTCAAGGGTTTTGAAGTGAGCATCAAGAGTAGAGTGATACTCTTTCAACAGATTTCATGAATTTGTCCAAAGAAATTTGAATTTGGGCAAACAGTAGTGGACACTGATATTCATTACAGTGTTATTTATGATAATAAACAACTGAAAACTACTGAAATTCAACAAAAAAGGAATTGTTAAGTAAAAAGATGGAACAATTTTATGAGTAAATTTTGTTTGGCCATTAAAATATCATGTTATGAAAGAATATATAAGAACATGGAAAAAATCCATTTTATTGCATTGTTAGCCAAAAAGATTGAAAAAGATTAATGAGGCATGCTCATATAAAAGTTATCTATCCATCTATCTATATTTGTCTTTTATCTAACAGCTGTCAATCGTCTATCACCTATTCGTCTCTTCTATCCATCTATTTTATATCTATCCAACTATCATCTGTCATTCATTTATCTACATAACCTTATCTGTTTATATAAAGAGGAAGGAAAACTAAGTACTGCATCAAGATGTTGATCGTGTAACTTTCATTTAGTGTTGGAATTTTTAGATGGCTTTGTTTTCTTCTTTATAGTTTTCACTTTTTAAAAATGAGCACATATTAATCTTATAATTATAAAAAACTAAAGCTTTTTCATTTTAAGGGAAAATATAGATTATAGAATAGTGATATGAAAAGTGATGTGAATGTGTGTGTCATATACATTATACACAGAATATAGATTGTAAAGAAGTGTGCCAAGATGTATATATTTTCTATGCATGATAACAATTCAGAAGGTTGAAATGTTTTAGTATCTTGAACATTTTCCATAATAAAGATGCATTATTTTTGAATTCAGAAAGCAAGATATGATAAAAACAAATCTATGAATAACGACAAAAAGCAATGTGTTTAAACCACATGGGGTGATATTCTTTCTTAATATTTTTTCATGAAAGTTTTATTTTTTTTTTAAAGGAAATGTAAAGGAATGAAGGTGAGCAGCCAGGCAGGAAGAGAAATGAGAAATAAACATTCCTTTATTTTATTTAGTTGTTCATCTTGGTTGTCTTCTCTGGCTCTGGCATGTGAACCTGGGTTCTTCGGATGTATGTGGACTGTGCCAGCTGACTCATCTGCTGCTCCACCAGGGCACGTTGATAAAAGACTCTTAAGACAGTGAAGTTATAAGAAAGTTACATTTAAAAATAGTACAGACTTTCAGATATCCTCAGGCTTTTATCACTGCAGATATTTCTGCCTACTGTCTCTTCTTTACACTTCTCCATCTTATAGACAATGATTAGATAACTTTTCTAAAGCATCCGGAGATAGCCAGGCCACATCCCTTCTCGAGGACCTATAAATTCCAATAACAACCAGAGTAGAGTTCAGCTTTTCTTTTGGCTGGCATTTCAAGGTTCTTTGTTGTCTCACAGCAATATAATTTTCTTCTTTCAGACTCTACAAAATTCCTTTATTCATCACTATGTATTTAAAGAGTTGTTATTATGTGTAGAATACCATGCTAGGTGCTGACACATGTAGCTTTTTCTAGTTAAACGAGACAATTCAGATTTCTCATTTATGATCTGTGATGACTCATCACTGTTTTCTTATGCTTTTTTTCTTTGTTATGGATGTTCTTTCCCCATTTCTGCTTTTGCAATTCTACCCATCCTTCAGTTTCAACCTGAGATGCTATTTGCTGGTTCTGGTTGGTGAACAATTTTGGAACAATTCCTTGTTTGAATGTTTCCTGTAGCTCTTATCACACACAACCTTTTCTATGTTTGGGTAACACAGACTTTCGGTGTCACAGGGATTATCATGCTGGTGCTGAGGTGGACTTGGAGACATGATGGCATAGAGGTGACTAATGCTCCTGGAAGGGTGGAAATATTAGAATGTCTACTGGGGAAAAATAGTATAATAAAAAAGCCATTGTTGCAGTTTATTTTCAGTTTTGGCATGAAATTTGTTTGGACTTTTAAACTCCGAGTATCTAAAGGCTCATGAATTAAAAATTGTGAGTCCCACTACTTTTTGAGATTGTATGGATGTCTTTAGAGCAGTTGAATGAATGAATGTGAAAGAATGAAGGACTACTTTTTCCTCATATTAACATTAAATTTCACTCTTGGTGTTGTACATCTTATGGCTTTGACAAATATTAATGACATGTATCCATTCTTAGGGTATTATACAGAATATTTTCACTACCTGAAAAATCCTCTGTGCTTCCCCTATTTTTCCTTCCCCATTAGCCCCTGACAATCCCGGTTTTTGTTTTTTTTTTTCATGTCTCCATAAGTTTGCCTTTTCCAAAATATCATATAGTAGGAATTGCATAATATGTAGCCTTTCAGTCTGGTTTCTTTCACTAAGACTATGTCACCTTTAGGAATACACACACCCTCATGTTTCTCTCTCTCTCTCTTCTCTCTCTCTCTCTCAAGCTTCCTCCTTGTGTTTCTGTAGTTCAATAGGAACTTATCTTTTTTAGTGCTGTGTAACATTTTGCTGTCTGCATTTCCACAGTTTATTTATCTAAAATCACTGAAGGATGCCTTGGTTGCTTCCAGATTTTGAGGATGATGCTCAAAGTTGTTCTAAACATTCATGGGGATGTTTTTGTGTGGAAATAAGTTTTCAGCTCAGCTTGATAGTTACCTGGAAGCAAATTGTTGATCATATGGTAAGATTATATTTAGCTTTGTAAGAAACCATCAGACTGTGTTCCAGAGTGGCTGAACCATTATGCTTTGTCACCAGCCATGAGTGAGAGTCCCTGTTGTTCCACATGCTTGTCTATATTTGGCGTTGTTAGTTTTTAAACTTTAGCCATGATTATAGGTGTATAGTGGCATTTAGTGGCTCTTTAGTTTGCATTTTCCTGATGGCATGTGATGTTGAACATCTTCCCATATGTTTATTTTCCACCTGTACATCTTTTTGAATGAGGTGTCTATTCAGATCTCTTGCTCATTTTTCAGTTGGGCTGTTAATTTTCTTATTCAAAAACCACTTTTGATCCCAATGTGCCCACATGTGTGATAGGCAGTGAATTCTAAAGCTCTCAATTCTACTGACCTAAGGGTGACACTGTCTATTACCAATCTAGGTATAGGTGATATTGTTCATCACTGATTTGCTGAAAATGGTAACTTCTTGCCAAATAGGATTTTTGAGAAGACCTGAATGTCAATTTTTTTCACTAGAACCTGACTTTCTTTTCCCTCCCTACACTCAGTGTGACCTTATACATGAGTGGAAACCAAAGCTTGATTATAACCCACACACTAGATTGAGCTGCTTGAAACCCCAGACTCGCTCATGGTGGGGTTTGTACAGGCTCCCCCAACCTGGACACCCATTTCCCTGTGCAGACTGCATGTGCCACCTGTGACAACTTGCTCACATGAATGATTCCTGCTCATCTCCAGAGTGTCCTTCCAGACACTCTTCCCAAAACCAGGGTAGGAATTTTTCTGAACTATTCCTCAGACCCTTCTTCAGTTAAGGCATCTGTTATAAGTTGTATTCTTGCTGACTTTCCCTGCATACCCTGGTTGGAACCTGCTGAAAGCATGTTGCCTTTGGATATTCTGATAGTCTTGCTTACTTTTGTAAATTCAATGTCTAATAGACACAGGATAAGTGTGAATCAAATGAATTCATTTATTCGACAGTTATTGATGGTGCCTCCGTAGTGTGCTGGGATTTGTTTCGTTTGCTTTGTCTATATCTACAAACAAAATGGCAAAGTCCTTCACACTAAGAAGGTACATTGTTTTGTGAAAAATTTACTCTTTGTTGAAAAGAGTATAATTAATTTTCCTGAGGGACAAGAAGGATTCTTCTGTCCCTATTCATAATGTGACCTGGAATTTGCAAGATTGAAAATGTACTCCTCTTTTTTCTTAGTACTGAGGTATCTCCCCACATGATGAGCTTAGCTCCCTTTTCAGTAAAGGTGTCACCTGTCAGATACACAGATGCAAAAGAAACCTTGGGGAAGCAGGAGTTGCAACACAGAACCCACATTGGGATGGTGAGGATGGGCCTCTGGGGGCTGAGCTGGGAGTGGGGATCCTGACCTCCATGGGCACACATTAACCCAATGTTCTGAGTCGATGCCTGCAGCACTTTGAAGGGGACAACTGGAAACTGTTCTTGGCTGGTTAGCTCTTGAACCTGATTCTTGGACCCTCCGGAACTTCTGGGTGCTACCTTTTAGTCTTTAATCACGTTTCTGCTCAGACCAGGATGGGCGTGTGGCTTGTAACACAGCACCTTGGTGGTCGCAGAGCTCTGTCCAGCAGAGGCCTTCCCACCCAGGCTGCATTTAATGAGGCATGACAGCATGGAGATGACTTCAACCAGCCTGGATCCTGCCAGGGCTGTCTTTCGGCTGGGAATTAGAGATCTCCCAGCCCCGAAGTGGCTCCAGTAGGAAGGGTAACTTATACATTGGGCTGAAATCCAAGTTTTTCCATATGTAATTATACCAGAATTCAGGTCAACCTCTAGGCTGGGTTGACTCATATCCCATGATATATAGGAAGGAAAACATCATTTGAGCTGCCATTGTGGCATTTTTGTCCTCTACTTTGAAATGTCATTTAATTATTTGTACTCTTCTATTTAACTGCAAATTACTCTACTCTTCCAAGTAACAGGCTTTACCTGCTTGGGAAATAAATACCCCAAAGGACTAGGAGTGAAAGACTATAATTTAGTTATGGAATGTGGTAATGGACACTTTGAGTATGGTGGGAGTTGGTACTTTTCCAAAATAAACTCAAAAGTTTCAAACTATTAAAAAGTTTGAGGTGGCCAAAGTTGTCTGCGATGCCTCAAGATCATCGAACAAGATGATGCTTATGTCTTAGGCAGGAAAACATTAGCTTTAGTATTGTGTTGTGTCTGTGTTTTCAATGTCGAAAACTTCCTTCCCTTCCCCGCCTCTGTCCCAGAGCCTTTAGGAATATCTGAGGTATAAGATGGTGTGGCTAACTCGCTTTTCTTGTGAGTTGCCTTGCCACAAGCACTTAGTGGGGGAAAATATGTAAAATGAACACAAGGTCAGGAAATGAAGCATGGAAGTCAAGATCCTGCCAATCAAATTCCTCCTGTCGTTAGTTGTCTCATTGGATTAAGGTGCAGGAAGCTTGTCGATTTAGTTTTTCTACTCTCTGGTCTCTGTTATGGATCAATTTTCTGGTCTCCTGGTCCTTAGAGATTACCTCTGCTAGTCTCACTTTTATGCCTTCCAAATCTTGAAGCTCATACTCTCTTCTCTGGTACACCCTCAATTGTGGGACCCTGAGGAGGTAATTTAAAACTCTTATGCTTTATAATTTGAAGGGGAGAAAGGGAAAATATTAGTCAAACTTAACATTTCTCTTTATGTGACTTTTACTCAGCTGTCTTTCTTGCCTGCGAGTCAGTCAGACATCTTGCTCTCAAATAGTGCTTCCTGTGCCGTTCAGGCTACCTGACCAGGGTGAGTGATGTGAAATTGTGAGCTGTGAACTGAACTGTAGCAGAGTTTAATGCTGACTGTACTGATTAGTCATAAAGGGCTCCAGGGTCAGAAAGTGGGTTTTCATAATCTCTTGGAGGATCCACTGTACAAGTTAGTTTTTCACATATAAGTAAGAATTTTCTCATGTCAGCTGTAAAAAGCAGAACCTTATGCACCTTTCTTTCTCTTTATACTTCTATACCTGCTCCTCTCTTTGTGGGATGGACCCAGGATGAGACAATTTGGAAAACTTCTCCTTATAAAAGGCCATCCTTGGATGAGTGAGAACCACAGGACAGCAGGTCTGACTAAAAGAAGCATTAGAGAACGACACAAAGACACATAGGCAGTTCTGAACATATTTTCTGAATAAACTTTGGTGATCCCAGAAGTGACTTTACTGTAAAGTGATCTGGGTCACCTCTTGAACATGCAAGTACCTTCCCAGAGAAGGAGAGCCAAGTTCTGCAAGTCCTCGAGGATACTGATGCCTCTGCCATCAGACGTGGGCATGCCCCTACTTCATTCCGCACAAGCCGTATATCTGAATACCCATGGTCTGTCAAATGCTTTAAAAAAATTGAATATTTTAATATTTTAGGCAAGTTTTAGATTCACAGCAAAACTGAATGGAAAATACAGAGATTTCCCATATACTCCCTGGCCCCCGTCCCCACAAGATATCCTTCTACCAGACAGTGTATTGACAAGTCATTATCACCCAGAATCCATAACTGACATCAGAGTTGACACTTGGTGTTGGACATTCTATGGGTTTAGATGACTGTACAATGACATAAATCCATCATTATGGTATCACATAGATTATTTTTGCTGCCCCAAATGCCTCTGTGTTTCACTTTTCATCCCTTTCTTCAACCCCAGTCTCTGACAAATACAAATATTTTTGCTATCTCTGTAGTTTTGACTTTTTTAAAGTTGGAATTATACAATATGTAGCTTCTTCAGATTTTTTTTTCCACTTAGTCATATATAATTGAGTTTCTTTCAATGTCTTTCCTTGGTTTGATAGCTTATTTAACACTAAATAATATTCCATTATCTGGATGTACCTTGGTTGCTTTCAAGTTTTGGCAATCATGAATAAAGTTGCTATAATATCTGTGTGCAGGTTTTTTTGTGGACATATATTTTCAACTCCTTTGGATAAATATCAAGGAAAACAATTGCTGGATCAGAGGGTGAGAGTTTATTTAGTTTTGTAAGAAACTGCCAAACTGTCTTCCAAAGTGTCTCCACTATTTTGCATTCTCACCAGCAATGAATGTGAGTTCCTGTTTCTCCACATCCTCACCAGCACTGGTGCTAATCTCCCATATTTTGGTGATTCCAGTAAGTGTACAGTGGTATCTCATTGTTGTTTTTATTTGTATTTTCCTAATGACTTACAATGCAGAGCCTCTTTTTGCATGCTTATTTGCCATCTATATCTCTGGTGAGGTGTCTGTTAAGATCTTTGGCCTATTTTTATATGCTGTCTTGTTGTTGAATTTGAGGAGTTCCTTGTGTATTTTGGAGCCAGTTCTTTGTCAGATGTGTCATTTGCAAATATTTTCTCCTAGTCTATGGCTTGTTCTTCCATTCTCCTGAAGATTTTTTAAAAAGAGAAAGATATTGTGTTTTGTGTATATTGTATCTGTAGGCTTTGTTGGACTAGATTTTGTAAGATACTGACTTAGAAAAGCTAAAATTACTATGTCTGATATAAAACATAAAGCTGTTTACTTTTCCTGTGAGTAGTTCTGATAACGTATATGCTATGATTGAGCATTTGTGCCTTCAGATCAATCAAACAATAAGCAATTCCCACTAACTAGAAGGCGGAGGGCAGCTTGATTCTAACAGAGTAAATGAAGGACTGCTATGTGCCTGTTAGAATGCATTTAAAAAAAAATTGTAAAGCCTTGACGTGGCCCTGGATCAAATACATTAGTGCATTATTCATGTTCTTGGCTATCCCCAACTCTCTTTAGCCTGTTACTAGCAGGCTTTCCTACCTGCAACTATTTCACAGCCTTGATTTTTTTTTTTTTTTTTAACAAGATGCAAGTTTATTTTTCTCTGAAGATGTCCAAAGATAATTAGTAAAGATCTAGTTTATCATTTCTGCCATATTCAGAGGCATAGAAGCTCTGTCCTCATCAGTTGTCAGTAGGCCATTCCTGGCCCAATATGGCTGTTCATTCTCCAACATTACGTCAACATTCCAGTTGTCAGAAAAAAAGAAGCAGTCCAGGGTATATGCCACCTATATTTTGCAATTTTCTAGAAACTGTGACACAGAAATCTACAGTTAATAAAGCATAACTTAGAAGGTTATACCCAAATGCCAGAGAGACTGGGAAATGTGTTTGATTGATCCTGTCAGATGCTTGTTTATAACCATGATTTTTGTTTCACCTTCTAAGCCTCAGGGTTGGGTGAATGGCAAAAGTGAATTGATTGCCAGCTAATAAGAGTAATCAAATCATGTGGTGACTGCTGTAGAAACATATTAAATCAGATACACAGGGTCAAAAGAGATGACTGGAAGAATGTAGTGTCTCTTTGCAGGCCTTTGGCTGGTATGACTCTGCATCTGACCCAGGAAGCAGGGGGCAGATACTTTCCTCTCTCATCTCCAAAGGGTGTAGCTTTATACTCTGGACAAGAAAGCAGTAAGATTAGGGTGCATGTCGGAGAAAGCCAGAAAAGAGACGGGGCTTCTTTCAAGTAAACACATAATGGGCTCACACACAAAGGAAATTAAGGTTCTCACGACCGTTAAGAAGATGATTTCACATTGGCTTTAACCACCAGAGGATCCTGTGTAAGAACGAGTAGTGAAGCAGCTCTGTGTTGCTTCTGCTTTAATGACATGAATTGCACCTTTTTCCAAATCCTGCGATCACTTTTCCTCCTGTGTCCGCTGTCGGTTCGCTGTCGGGTGCAGCTGCATGGGTCGCACTTAATAAGGCTCTGCGTGCAGCATGCTTCTGCTTTTGACATTTCCTTTAAAGCAAGAGGACTGACAACACAAATAGAGATCAATGACCATCTCCATCTGCCTATTGCTTTTTCTTTATGATTTGCCAATAATCCTTTTGGAAAATAATGGAGTTAAGTATTGTCTTGGGGGATTCTGAGCTTTTCTGTTTACATTTTCCCCAACTAGTGCTTCCTCATACTCTCAGATATTCCCAATCTCTCTTAGGATGTGATTAGCAACTAATCCTCTGCTGCCTCTGTTACTCCTCCATAACATCCAATTTTGTTGTACCCTCAAAATGTTAGGACTGCCAATGCGGTTACCCAAAGGTCTCAGCCCACTTCCTCTGTGTGTGTGTGTGTGTGTGTGTGTGTGTGTGTGTGTGTGTGTGTGTGTCAAAGATTAACCTTACAATTAACTAACAAGATTGACCCAATGGGACATCAGTTCTAGGGGAACAAAAAGAGAGATCTGAATATTTAGAGGCTCCTCTGTTCTGTAAATCTGGTGACCAGAGATGACAGGTTGGGGCCTCTTTGTTTGCTAGCCTGAAATACAGAGTTGTCCCCACTGCAGCCATTGGGAGTGTGCTTGTGAGGATTTTAAGTACATACCACCATGAGGCCAGTGTGCACGAGCTGTCAATTTGTATTTATATGATGTGCAACTGTGCCGAGGCAGGCATCGTGAATCATTTGGGATTAACCGTATGGGGAGCCTCTCATTCTGCCCGAAGGATTAGGGGACAGGGTTCAAATGCTATTCATCAGCCTTGTCTTTCAGGGAGTAGCAGTAAAGTCATCCAGCGACTGACCTATCATTGAAACAGTCCATTCCCAAGTCATGGAGAAAGGTCACCTAAAGGTAATGGAATATTTTTGCCAAAGGAGCATAGCCACGCCCTCTTAATTGGGTTGGGAAAATACTTTGTGGGGATAGAGGAGGGAGAGAAGGAGGAACTCATAGAGCATGAAAGCCAAGAGAGTGCCCTGGGCATTTCTAAAACCTCCTCTCTGCATGAGAGGTATTAATGTCACTTTTAAGGATAATCCTACTGAAATGCTGTGTTAGAGTTTTCCCAATCAACAGCAAGTGCACTGGCAAGTGCTTACTAAACAGGTAAGGAAGGAGGACAATTTTCAACAGGTGGTTTGGAATGCCTTTCCTTCTTCATGTTCTCACTTCAGAGTCTGAATAATATCTGGGCCTTTGTGAAGCTCACAGCCTCATCTTTATTCTCTCTCAGCCATGCCTGGTGTTTTGGTTGATATTGAACACATTTAGATAGCAAACCAAACTTTTACAGGAGTGGATGTCGTTGAATCATTAGGAATGAGGATGATGAAGGTCAGCACAAAGGATGAAGTAGCCTAGATTTAGGATTCTATATTTGGTGATAGGGTTTAGTCACTTGTACTAACTATTCTGTAATTGTCGGGAAGATATTTCCATCAACAGCTTTTGACACTGCTGATTGCCCCTTGAAGTACTTTTTTCATCTCTTGCATGGA
Source organism: Solenodon paradoxus (assembly GCA_004363575.1). Taxonomy (NCBI): domain Eukaryota; kingdom Metazoa; phylum Chordata; class Mammalia; order Eulipotyphla; family Solenodontidae; genus Solenodon; species Solenodon paradoxus. The sequence continues at coordinate 1,016,485 of RJWH01000216.1, read as the reverse complement.
GTATGCCTTTGATTTTCCCTCCTCCCAGCTGCTCATTTTCAGTCCCTGTTGTTGCTTCTTCCTCATGACCCTGACTTCTTAATATCTGGGTGCCCTGCAGCCCCTTCCTTGGGTCTCTAAATGTATACCACCTGTACTTGTGCCTTATGATGTCATCTTGCCTCATAGATTTAAATATCATCTACATATGGATGTCTCCCAAACTGATGACTCCAGCCTGAACATCTCTTCTGAACTCCAAACTCACGTGTCTGCCTGCCTGCTCAAGATTTCCTCTCATTTCAGCAATCTAACATGGATAAAACAGAATCCTAAACTGCAGCCTCTCCAATCCTAAACTCACCACAGCCTTCCCCATCTCAGTTCATGGCAACTCCATCAGTTTTGTTTCTTAAACTGAATATCATGTATACCTAACAGAACTCTCTGATGGGCTGTGTCCTCAGCTGCCAACTTGACACCTCTACCGGAACATGTAAACGAGAAGACACATTTCACATATCCATGGCTAGCTTCTTCCAGCCTGCTCCAGCTGTGGTCTCCTCATCTTGGTTAATGGCATTTCCACCCTTTTCCACCCTCAGGTCAATAATCTTGGAGTCATGCTTGATTCCTCTTTTTCTCTTACACCCACATCCAATCATTATCAAATCCTGTTGGCTCCGCTTTCAGCATATACCTAGAATTGTATTACTTCTCACTCCTCTACCCTGCTTCAAGTTATATCACCTTCTCACTTAATTATGGCTGACTAAACCCAAACTAGTATCCCTGCTCCACTACTCCATTCTCAATACAGCAGCCAAAGAGTGATCCTTTACAAATCTCTTCCGCTTATACTTTCCTGCAAGTCCCACCAGAACACTCACATTTATCTTAAGGACTTTCATCCACTCCTACTACCCTGAATTGCAACTGCTCACTTTGACTTCTTTGCTGTTTATTAAACCCCATAGAGACTGAAAGAAAAGATGGCCACATCATACTGCATAGAACAGTGGCTAAGGCATTAAACTAGTGGCTGAGGTATGGACCATGTAAAGCCCAAAGACCCAATTCTGAGGCCTGGAATGGGAGGGAGCAATCAAAATAAATAAACTGATAAGAGTGCTTCCTCCTTTTCCTTTCTAAAAATGTTTCTTCCTCTTCCTTCTTCCTTCCTTCCTTTAAAAAAATGTTTTTGATTTGCAAAATTCAAGTTGTGTATAGGGAGAAAGGCTGTTTTTAAACTTCCAAATGTGGGTTTGAGGGTGTCCAATTAAATTCAGGCTATTGTCTCATGTCCCGAGGTGAGACTAGAAACTTTTCAGGGAAGTCCAGGGATTGCCATGGTTCTGTGTCCCAAAGGCCTGCAAGCACAGGAATAAAATTGGAGACTGTCTTTTATTGGTAAGGTGGTCAGAACATTGTGGCAAGAAATAGCACTTATGATAAGACACCCTTGAAGTAAAAGCATCTTCTTGTGCTTCAGAGTCAGTTTTACCACAAGTCAGACTAGCTTCTTAACACATAGAACATGATTGAGTATCAGTGAATTAGCTGGTCTCATTAGTTCCAGAATTCCCTAGGAAGCATATTAAGTGTAGGGAATACACTTAATTGAGTATCAGTGAATTAGCTGGTCTCATTAGTTCCAGAATTCCCTAGGAAGCATATTAAGTGTAGGGAATACACATCAACTTTCCAAAAGAGATGGAGAGTTGCCTTAAAGTTTTTGGTCTTGTTGTCTTTATTCTGACTTATGCATTGATGGTCATCTGTGCGCATAAGCCTTGGTTTGTATTTTAGGATAGATTACTTAGAGTGAACACACAGGGTGAGAACACTTTTAAGAACATTTTAAGGCACTAGATACATAATGCTATGTTGTATTCAATTTGCATCGCCTCTGTAGCTGTGATTTAGCCTAAAGAAGGGACCATGTAGCTATGCCCCAAATGGGAGATGTCCTTGCAATTTCCATAAACCGAGAGCCAAGGACATAAAGAATGTGAGCATTACCTGGGTGGACTCTGACGTTTTCACTTGAACCAATTAACTGAGTGGGAGAAGCGTACATTGGGGGCAGGAAAGAAAAGTAGGATGTAGTTAATTTTAGGAGAATGGGTTTCTGAAGTTCAAAGTTAGAAGAATCATAACTGCAGATAGCAATGATTGTGCATGCATTGTTATTTCCATTTTTATGGATGAAGTAAAGAAAGAGGAGGAAGGTATTAGAATCTGGATTCCGGTCCAGGGTGCTGCCCCACGTTCTTGTGTTGTATCACCTCTCAACATTTATATTTCTTGTTTTCACTACTTAAAGGGTTAAAGAATCACTTGTTAGTGAAGCAAGACGATTTAGGGTGGAATTATACGGTACTTGTTTCCAGCATATCCACTAGGCAACAACTGACCTGGTCAGATTTTGAGAGCAATTGGAAAACTTGCGCAATTGGTTGGTCAGTGCACTGAGGCCTGGGGACAAATTCATCCTGTTACCTGTCTTTGTACAGACCATAAGCTAACTTTTGGTATTTTTTAATGGTTGAAAAAATTAGAGAGATATACTATTTCATGACATATAAGAAAATTACATGAAATTAAAATTTGGTATCCATAAATAGAGTTTTACTGGGACACTGCCATGGCCATTCCTTTACCTAACTGAGCAGTGACCACAAAGAGCTATGGCCCGCATGTCTGTAATCGCAGCTATCTGCAGAAGTCTTTTTCTCCCTGGTTTCGTCCACAGACATCATGTCTCCATGATTCAGATTCTAATCATGTCTAAAAGCTTGACGGATCTGAACTAACACCAACAATGACAGTCTTGTTTTCCACCTACTAATAAGTCCTTTAAATGTTTTTGATGTGTCTGGTTATCGAACCAAAGTGAAAGTGGGAGATTTTGTGACTTCAGCTTCAGGGTTTGTTCTGTATCTAAGAATTACATTGCAGTAATGTACTGGCCATGAACACTGTCAACAATCTGTTTCAGAACAAGTTTGGAACTGTCCAAGGTCAGTTGAGAACCAGATATTCTTATGCAATTTTTGGTATTTGAGTGTTCTTATCAGCTGAGGGACTGATGTGGACATTGCTATGCATGTTAAAGGCATGGCCAAGCAAAGTGTGAGCTTTTGGACATTCCCTCGTGTGAATATACCCTAGCTTATGTGTCCATTCTATGGTTGCACATTTGGATGATTTCTAGTTTTTGCCATAAAAATAATGCTGCTGTTTCATAGGAGTTCTTTATACACTCTGGATATTAGCCCAGGGGTGGTATCTCAAAGGTCTTTCCTTGTCTTTTCACTCTTTTTGGTGTCTTCTGGTGAACTCAAGGTCTTGATTTTAGTGTGGCTGAATTTAATAATTACTTCATTGATGGTTTGTCTTTATATGTCTTGTTTCAAAAAATATTTTCTACCTTGATGTCAATAAGCTAATTCCCTGTTTTTCCTTCTGAAAGTTGAAGAGTTTTACCTTTTACCTAGAGGTGTGGAATCAACTTGGGATTGGCTTTTGTTTATGGTATAATTCTTAATTTCCAAGCACCTAGGGGTTTTCTAGTTATCTTTTTGTTTTTAATTTGTAGCTTAATTACTTTCTGGTGAGATAATGTGATCATTCTGATAATTATTGAAATTTATTGAAGCCTGCTTTATAGCTTCGTATGTGGTCAGATTTGATGAAAGCTTGAAAAGAACTTGTATATATATATGTATATCTATCTATCTATCTATCTATCTATCTATCAGGAGTTGTCCTATGTTTCTCTTAGATACAGTTTATTAGTCATGTTACTTAAAGTTTCTGTATTCTTTCACCTTCATTATTTGCTGAATATATCAATTATTGAGTGAATTATGTAAAAAAAACCTACTATGATAGTAGATTAATTTATTTCGCCTTTTGGTTGGTCAGTTTTTGCAGTATGGTGTTTAAGCTGTGTTACGAGGTACAAATAGTTCTAAAACACGTGTAGTCTCCTTCTGACCTTATCTTCTGACTTTTTATGAAGTGATACTTTAAATAAAAACATTTGACGTTAATATAGCTTAACCATCTTTGTGTTTGGTCAATATTTAAATGCATGTCCTTTTCCAGTCTTTTATTTTTAATCTTCCTTGAATGTGTTTTAGGTCTGTTGCTAGAAAATGGTGTAAGGTTGGATTTTACTTAGTTTTGTTTGGTATATCAGTCTTTGCCTTCTAAATGGAAACATTTGGTCTGTTCACTATTACAGTGGCTCCCTGATTTTTTAAAGTTTGAATTGAACCATTATGCTTTGTGAGATACCCACATTAGTACCCATTTTCTCTAACTGAAAAAAATCTGAAAAGGATTCTAGACTTTATGACAAAAGGCAAGAATCAAAAAGAATATTCAGATTGGTTTTGCAGCATCTAATCTTGAGCTAGTGGCACCCCGAGCAGTGACAGTATTCTCCCAAGTCCTTTTTGGGAATTCCTTTTCATAGGCTGGATATTTATTGTCTCATTTCTACTTTTTTTTTTTTTAATTAGTGTGATTTCAGGTTTTATGTATTATTGGCATGATTTAGTTAGTTACATTTTGGGTCTGAGAACACTGAAAGTTTTTCCACATAAGTTATTGGTAATGGCTTCTGTGTATCTACTCTTTTAAGTTAGGAAGGATGTCATAGAACACTCGACATTCAGATAGTAAAGGATACTTGTAATTATGGAAGTACTTGGTTTTAAGTATTTCATGTTTTTCTCTCCTCTCTTGTTGTCTTTGTATTGATTGATCATTATTCCCCCCCATTGTTTTTCCATCAGTTTGGAAGTTGTATGTTTTACCCCTCTTTACTTGCTAGCCTAGAAATTATGAATTTAATAATGTCTACATTTATTGATATCTTTACTCCCAAAATATGAGAATCTTAGAACATAGCATACCAATAATATTTCTCCCAATTTATATAATGTCATTGCCTTGTATTTTCTTTTTTTTTTTTCAAACAATTCAGGACATTAGGTCATTGTCGTATGCAGCCTACTTTTGATTTCCTATGTTATAACGTGTTCTCACTTGAGTTCAGATTTTGTCTAACATCACTTTTCTTCTTACTGAATTATGTCATTTAAAACTTCCTTTAGCAGGGCCTGCTGGTGGCAAATGCCTCATTTTGCGTGTCTCAAATGTTGTTATTTGTCCTCATTCTGTGAAGATACATTTGCTTGGTATAGAATTCTAAGTTAGGAGTTATTTTCTTTCAGCACATTGAAGGTATTTCAACATAATCCATTGCTGCTGTTGAGAATTTTGCTGCTGGTTTGCTGTTTCTTTGAAGAATATCTGTCATTTCTTTCAGACTGCTTCAAAATAGTTCTCCTTGATATTTTCAAGACTCGCTATGATATGCTTAGCTTTTATCTTGCTTTAGAGTCCTCTGGCTTTTTGAATTGGAATGGCTCCATTACCAGTTTTGTAAAGTTTTTATCAGTGATCAAATCAACTACCATCTTTTCCATACTCCCTATATGTCTTCCCCTGGAACTCTGAGTAGGCTCTGATAGTTGGAGGTATTAATATTCCTTACTCTGTTCCCATATCTCTACTCATTCCTTTGTCCATAACTTTTTCTCTTTTGTTTCATTTTGAATGATTTCTTCAGAGCTAATCTTCAGTTCATTTTATCTTCTTCAGTTATGTCTACTCTGCTTTTATATCTGTCTTTCACTTTAATTTTGATTGTTACAATTTTATTTCTAAAAGGGCTCTTTGGTCATTTTTCACATCTACTGAATAATTTAAAGGAAAGTTTCAGGCAGGAATGGAGGCAAATAGGCAGGAAGGCAGGAAGAGAGAGAAGGAAGCACTTTATTTTTTATTTGGTTGTTCATCTTGGTTGATCCCCTTGTCCCCAGGTCTTGCACCTGGGACCTTGGGATACATGTGCACTCTGTCTGATGGTCTTATCTGCCAGACCACTAGGGTGCACCTGATTCTATATACTCTTTTAGTCACTCTGATATTTTCAACTCTTTATCTAATTCAATATATTAAAATAATATTTGAAGTCTCTGTGGGTCTGTTTTATCTGACTGTTGTTTCTTCTGGTTCTTCAAGTGTTAGGTGAATATTTCTCTCTGAGTTTCTCATTTTCCTTGGAATTTATTTTTGGAAATTTTGAGATAGGGGTCCAGGGGAGTTTCTTCAGAGGAATTTACACATGCTTGTTGTATTTACTTATCTTTGGATTGCTTGAGATATATTCTCCGTTTGAGATTTTGTTTTGAGAACTTAATTTTCTCTGTCTCTCTTAAAATACCTAGACATAATAAATCCAAGCGAACATTTGTAGTAGAACTGGCTTGTGGTTTCACTATTTTTAGGCTTCTTAACCTCTGCTGCAGAGAAAGGGAGCTTTCTCTCTTATAATTCTTTGGGAGAAAATTACAATTGATTTCTAGTTCATTGTTACAATTAAGGTGTAAGCTTTTGAGTGAGATGATGCCCAGTTTGGGTGGATCTTGTCTTTTATCTTGTATCCCTTCCAACACATTGAACGGGCTCAAGGAAGAAGACAGAAGACACCAAGTTTCAGCAATGGCATCAACAAAATCTCTGAGAAAAGGATTGTAAAAATTAGGCAATCTTGGAAAGAGAGTGTTGACATTTTAGGCATTATGTTAAAGTTTGACAGCTATGATTTTTTGTTCAACTATTGTTAGAGGCTTAACAATATCCAATCAGGTCGTTGTTCCAGTTATTTCAACTGAGGAGCACATACATATTTATTTTGAAAAGTTGACTCACATGTTTGTGGAAGGTTGGTGATGGTGGAAGGCATACAGGCTAGAGTATCAGGAAGAGTTACAATCTGAATCTAAGGACTGTCTGCTGGTGAACTAGGCAGAGCCAACATTTGAGGTGAATTCTGAAGGGTGTCTGCTAGAGGATTCTTTCATGCTCAGAGATGTCTACATTTTGTTCTATCCAGGACTTCAACTCCACTTTATGGTGGGCAACCCTTATTCACTTGAAAGACATTCTGAAATATTTTGAGAAAGAAGGTGACTCTGATAAATGAAAATGGATGGACTTGAAGGCAGAGCAAAATAGTGCAAACATAAGACAATAAGACCTTATACCACAGAAAGGATGATTCTGGAGTCTATTTATTATTAGTTTTATATTGGTAGGTGAATTGTTTAACCTCATTAAAATTTACTTTTCTTATCTCTAAAACAAGGACAAAATCAGGATCTCCTTTTTTGTGTTCTCAACATCTAATCGCATAATGCGTGCACACTCTGAAAGCTAGGAGATGTGGAAAGAAGGTTGCATCTGTAGAGGTCACAGTGGCTCCCAGCTTGGCATTGATCCCCTGTGTGACCCACTCCTCCAAACATTGTCCCAGAGGTGGTTTATGTGACCACAGGTCTTTGACAAAAGAGTCATGTCACATCTGAGATCAGGTTATAAAGACTGCTGCTTCTGTGTAGAGGTCTCTTGCACTCACTATCACGCCTTTCGGTTACTTTGGGGGAAACATACTCTCAGCTTCACTGCTGGGAGACCACTCAACTGGGGAACTGAGTTCTCCAGCCAAAAGACAGAGAGGAACTTAGACCTGATGCAGCAGCCAAGTGAATGAGCTTCTAAGTCTCTGCCAAATCTTGTCAAGTAACTGTCTCCCTGACTGATAGCTTGACTGTAGCTTCATGAGAGAAACCTGCTAAACCATTTTTGGATTCTGGACCTATTGGTAGAATTGTATATGTCCCGGTTCCAGCAGGATTGTCCCAGTTTAGCAACGTTGAGCACCTAAGCACTCCCTCCACAGACCCCTGTTTCCCTACCCTCTGTGATGCCTGGTGATACTCCAGTCGGTCTCTGTTTCAAATGTAAAAATGATGGTAAGTCTATTTATAGAGAAAGTATTTGCTGATAGAAAATGGTTTTGTGTTTTAAACCACTAAATCATTAGGTATCAATAGAAAATAGACAACAGGGACATTCAGCAAAAACCTGTGATTTGGGACTATGCGAAAGATGAGAGGAAAACCAGTAACCAGTCCTTTATGATTCTACAGCAGATTGGTACATCAAAGTAGACTGCCTTTGTGTGTAGGAGAAGGCACCTCTCTCTCCACAAGGACACAGGCCAATTTGAGGCTCAGGGCTTGGCGAGCAAACTGGAGTCAGATGGCAGTCTGCATCTTCCCTGGGTCAGTGGTCTTGTGCAATGCACACACCGCACAATTGCACTGGCACTTGCAATTACCTGAATGCTCTGGAAAAAGCTGCTTAAACATTTATGTGGATTTGGTTCAGGGAAGGCAGGAAAGCTAGAGGTTTTCAGAATCAATCAATAAAGAGTCATTCCACGTCACGTGGCTGGGGCTTGTTGCGGACATGGGCAGTGTGCAGAGCCCATACGCTGATAACTGTCCATGTGAAACAGCAGCGCTCATTCCCTTGATTTCCCTTCCCTGAGGATAGCAAGGGAGACATACTATGCATCCTCAGGGAGGTCACCCTGGGTGACAGAGAGATGAGCATATACTCCTACCAATACTGTGTTTTTCTTTGAAGAAATCGAAGGTTCCTTTAATTGAAAACTTTTTTTTTTTATAATTAGAAAGCCACCTTTCTGCTTTCATCTCTTCTACAAATTCCTTGCTTATATATAATGCTTTAACTGAGGAACCCTTAATTCCTCTATAGTATAAAAACAGATCAACCACTTCATAAAGACAGTGGTCAAAGATCATTATAAGATGACAGAGTCACTCACATGTCGTGTCCAGTCTATAGGTATATGCTAGTCTATAGCTGGGGTGGCATTGTTGTCCAAAGGTTGCATTCATTCACCCAGCATGGCCAAGTTCAGCCAGGTCAAGTTCAGCCAGCCATCGTGTCTAGCGGTGAAGACAGAGAAATTAATAATTCTCACATAAAGTCCTACTAGAGAGAAATTTTCTACTGTGTCTTGGCCACTAGAAAAAGAATGGGTTGAAAAAAATTAGTCTTCCTTCAAAGGAAAAGCTTACATTTGTCATTATTTGACTGTTTGTATCTAGGTTGAGTCAGGAATTCATGCAGATTTCACCCTAGAGTGAATGGCAACAGGAAAAAAATGTACTAATAGCAGTACAAGGCATCGAACTCACAATCTAGTTTTAGAGTCTGATGAATGAATCTGTGGAAAAGTGATTTGAACCAGTAGGTGAAAGGGACTTGTGGCAGTGAAATTCACAAGTGGGCATCGAGAACTGAGAAGACTTGAGGTCGGATACAAATGTGGAATTTTAAGGAACTTCCGAGTCCCTTTGAGAATTTTGCAAGAAACAGCAAGTGGTGGCCTGAAGCATAGGATTAAATGTAATAATCATAAGAATGGTGGAAGTGTAAACAGCAGAATCATCACCCAGGCAGGAAGCATCGATTTCATGTATTATGCTCATCAGCGGAAGAAATATTTGCAAGACAGGAAAAATGGTTGACTAGTCTTACGAGGGGAAATGTAACAGAACCCTAAATCAGCAGCACATTATTTTGTCATACATATTCAATGAACCATGACATACGAAGGGGAGAAATAGGAGCTCCTGTTGACATGGTACGGAGTACGTGGGCAGCTTGGCAACTTGAAGCAGAACTGTTTGCGGGGAGAATGAGTAACTGGACTCATCAGAGTCGGCTGGATGACTCTGGAAGCCGGCATCTCATGGGGATGAAGGGGCCCGATGGGGAGGAGCTCTGTGGGCCTCCCGGGGGCTAGCTCAGACCTCAATCTCTGGGTAAATGCTGTCTTGTGCTGACTCATTATTTGCACTTTGAAAGTTGATAATCATAAGGGCAACTATTCTGACTTTTGTTTTGGTCACTTGCTTAAGTTTAGGTGACTTCAGCGTTTGGGGGAGCTCTTGCCTGTACCAAAGTTAGCCAACCTCCAGAATGCAGAGATGTTTTTGATATGTGTTCTACTTTGTGAACATAATCCTGAAGGCTCCAGATTTGAGATAGTCTACAATCAATGCTGCGCCTTCTGCTCCTTCTTAAACACCACACACAAGGCATAAGACTCAGGTAAAAGTCACGATTGTGTAAAATTAAAATTTTAAAGGAAATAAGATGTATACTTTTCTCATCAATCATCAAGTTCTCTTGGATGGGGTCTAATTTCCTCTTATCTTCAGAAGAAATAATTATTTTCTCTCAGTTCTGAATTCTTTTTCTGGAAATGGACCTTGCTCTGAAATGACAGACCTAACCTGGTGTTCAAGGATTCATGAGGATTTGTTTCCGGATTTTCATCCTTCATGGATCACAGTCTCATGCTTCTCCTTGCTTTGGCTCTGCCACCAGCTAAGTGACTAGATATAATTAACGACATTAGAGTGTCTTCACCAGGGATAAAATCTATCTTCTTTAGATCTCCCTGTGTTTTCTCTCTTGATGCAAAAAACTAATTTTGTACTCCTTCCTAAAGCCTGACAAATGTTCCTTCAATTAGAACGTTTCATGATCAGGTTGTATTTCTACCATTTCGTTTTCTTTGCATGATACTCAGGGGCTTATGGAGAGAGCAGGTATTGATATCATTCTTTAAACATGGTGGAGTTGACTTATAGAGATGATCGCTGGCAGATAAACTTGCTCCCTGATTCTTTTTGAGGTGACATTTTGAGGAAAAAGAGACTAGAACTAGATTCTTTTATATCATCCCTTAAAACATAAATAAATTAAACAAACTGTACACTATTCTTCTGAATATGGAATTCTCTAACCAATGGTTCTCAGTGCTGACTAGACATTTGTATTTGCTTGTGAAATTAAAAAAAAAAAAAAGAATATGATGCACAGGCCTTAACCCAGATCAATTAAATTAGGTGTGGCTTTGTTTATATTTATCCTTCTTGGAATTTGTTGAGCTTTTTGAGTTTATTGGTTAACATCTTTCAGCAATTTTAGAAAATTCTCAACTGTGATCTATTCAAATGCTCTTTGTAACAATGTTTTAGTCAATGATGGATGCATACACAGCAGTGGCCCCGATGTGCAGCCTAGGTGTGTGGTAGGTTACACTAGTTAGGTAAGTGCTCTTTATGTCATTCACACAACAATGAAACTGACAAATGATCATTTCTTAAAATTTTTTCTCAGAAAAAGCCTGCTCTTAATTGACACGACTGCTTTTTCCCCATTCTCTCCTCTTTTGTGATGGCACTTTTACATTTGTTAGATGCTTTAAGTATGTTTCACGCATCTGTTCTGCTCTGCTCTTTCTCCCCTCTGTATGTTTTATTTTGAATATACTTATGTTTATCTGTCTTTGCATATGTGAATCCTGACTTCTTACTTGTCAGTCAGATCTTAAACACAATCCAATGCACATTTTTTAATTTTCAGCTGGAGTGTTTTTGATTTCTTCATAGATTTTGATTCTGTATTGAAATGCTCTGGATTTTAACCATCAATCCACCTTTCCTTTTATTTTCTTTGCATATATTATTTACTTAAAACACTTGATTGCTAACTCCAGCATGTCGATCATCAATTTGCTTCAAATGTTTCTTTTCCCTTAATTCTTCTCATGTCTTCTAGCATTTTACTTTATGCTAGACACTGTGTAGAGCAGCAGAGACTGAAGTTTCATGACTTAGACTCAGAGAGGGTTTGCCCTTTGATGATTTCATCAGGAATGGGGCATTATTCAATCTGAATCTGTCTCTGTTTTCAAATGTCTGAAGTGCTGTGGTTTCTGATGACTGCCTGGCAGTTCTCTTCCTCCCCCACTGCCACCTGGTGTGTACTATTCCATTGCACATATGTGCATGTCTTTATTCTCTGCTGCTATTCACTAAAGAGAGAGACTCCTTCACTCCAAAGTAACTAGTTCCAACTTAAAAGATGGACAACAGCAGAGTTGGAGAATCATTACTGACAAGTCTCTAAAAATGTTCAACCACATACGTAAGAAGAGTCCAAGATTGAATATACTTGTATGATCTCTTTTCACATACATGTATGATTTTCCTTTTCTTATATTCTGCACTCTATGTCACAGAGGTGTAAAATTCCAAATAGAATGTGTATAATTTTTTTCTTATTCATTAGTCCCATGTCCAAATAGTAAACTTCCTTCGCACATGGCAAATCTGAATGTTTCCAGAACAATACTGACCAGATAATTTTTTTAAGTAACAGATTGGGTTGATGTTTCCACTGATGGTTAAATAAACTATTTGTACAGAGAGAAGGCATATTGGGTTTGTAGAGCCTAGAATATGCATAGTGAATTTAGAGCAAAGACACACGCACAAATGACAACTGTCAACCATTCACGGGAAATCATTGTATAAAAGATGTAGGAAACTTTCTGATTTGTTTTATATTACCAGAATTGCTTGAACTTGGATGAGTAGGCGGTGGAATCCCTTTCCCAGAAGACGTTTGGATATAGGGTCAATGTTTATGCGAATTCATTATCAGTTCTATCGGAAGGCAGCAGTATCGACTGGTTCACCTTACAAAGATTTTTCTCTATTTCCGATTTGCATTTATTCATTTAACCAAGTTTACAAAGGCTAAGAAGAACAGAGTCATGGAGAGTAGAGAATAGACTTTGGCATGATTTACTTGAATTTTGAATCAAATTCAATTAAAAATATGAAGAAATGATGTGTAGAATCAGAGACATGGAAAGACTAGAATCTATAGATGAAGGTCTCTTTGAGACATTTGCATTAGATATATGCGCTGATTACACAGAGTGTGCCTACCTATTTCAGCCTTTCACACTTAAGTCTCATCTTTCAGAGTATCTACAAATGGATGGTGGGTCACTGCTATGTAGAACTCACAAGACATGTCATTCCTATTTGAAAAAAGGGTGGCATTTTTGTGACTCAATGGGTATGAAGGTTTGTGACAAGACCTAGTGCATAATTTCAAGAATATTCATTAATTGTGATTGATTGGAGAATCCACCCTCTTTTTCTAAGAGTGCAAAAACAGCTTTCTATTAGATTAGATTCTCACTTGTTCTCTATAATATTAAGTAACTATCTTGTGTAGACAGAACAAACTGAGGCGTCTATATGTGACTGTACATCATTTGGATAAAGTATGCTTTAAGCATGAATGAAAAATGCATACCAAATCACAGAATACATTGACTCTTAGGACATCTGCTGATATGCCATAAATCATAAATTGACATGTCAAATGTACAATTCTTCAAGCTTTAACATTCTTTTTTTCTTTTTGAACAGAATTTTCTGACCACCTGATGCCATTGATCATAGAAAACAAACTCGTCTCAGACCACTGTCTCCAAAATGATCCCTTTTGTAAACAGTTATGTTTACATTATTGCTTGAAGTTGTCCTTGTGTTGGGTCTTCTGCTCAAGGGGTGGGGTTCCCATTTAGAACAGTAACTGGTAGTTAGTAGGTGCTTTGTTGGCCTTTTAATACTCCTGATGAATGCTAGAATTTAGGTGCACCCTCATTTTACCGGGAGGGAAACAGATTCAGAGAAATCTCATCATGAGCTCAGTGTCTGTCTCCCCGTTCGTTGGTGGCCAAGTCAAACTTAGAACAAGGTTCTTGGTGGCTGCACTATATTTCTGCCATTTTTACTCTACACCTTCGCAGTTTTGACTTAATCTTGCTTTCTGATGTTGGATATGCTGATGCTGATGGAATTAAGAAAGCAGTTAGTTCTGAAAATTCCTGACCTGTGAATATACAAAGTGACTAAAAACACAGCAGGGAGAAGTCTGTCTATTGCATTTTCAGTTAGGAGAACATCCTTCAATTATGTGTTATTCTTGCCTTCTAAGGCATCACATGATTCTTTTACTTTAGTGACTGCTGCTTTACCAGGCAGGCTACTTGGAAAGTAATTACATTGAACAGATACTACCCTTGATTTAAAGTCAGAAGGGGAAGCAGTTAATTGAATAGAAATGACAGTTCTTCTTCATCTTTTTTTTAAAAAAGGGTAGGCCAAACTTAGAGACAACGTGCACATGAAAGGGAAACAGTCCTCAACAATCAAGATTAATCACTTGCTTAGTGATTACGGTTTATTTTATTTCACTTGATAGGCATAAACATCTGAGTCCTTTGAGGATCTCTGTGACCCTTTCTCTCCAGACAAATAACAGTAGGATTTGTGAGTCCTTGTCACTGTGGTGCAGAGGCTTTCAAACCTTTTCTCCCTGGATTTTTCTGGTCTGTTTTCAGGTTGAAGGGGGCGTGTGTGACAGAAGCTGGGAAATGAAAGATGGGATTGTTTTCTTGTCATCCTGTACCCTTGCCACCTGGCGACTGTGATTCTGATGAGTGGAGATAGATAATGGACATCTCAAGGCGACCTGTCCTTTATTTCCTGGGGGTCAGGCACCAGGAGGACCAGGAGGGCATGAGATCTGTTGAAATGTGACCCTCTTTGGAGCAGGGCTAAGAATCCCTCGGCATGGAGAGGACTGAAGGAAATGACTTCAAGAAAAAGTTCATAGAGCTCTGAAATCAATAGCTAAAAGCAAAAATGCTCATTTTCAAGAACAAGCTATAATTAAAATGTCCTGGGGAGGGGGGCGGTGGGTGGGAATGATGAGAAGGAATGTCCTTATCCAGCAATAGATAGAAAAGAAGCATCCAAAATGGAAAACAAAATCAAATTTCAGCTTTGAATTCTGCTGATGTATTGCAGCTCTTAGGAAATTTATACTGGAAATGTTCATAGCTTGCCTGACTCAGTTATAGTTTGCTTTGCATGAATTCCATTTTATCTCCTGTCAAATCCCTAACCTTAGGTTCCCCAGGTGGGATGACCTGGACCCGGATGGCTCCGTGTAGATGAGAAGACAGATGTGGCCATTGTAGAGATACCAGAGTTTCTCCTTGTTCCCATAACTTCTCTGGAGTGGTTCTGAGTGGAAATGTTTTCACCTTTGCACTTAGAATCAAGTAACCTGTGTTGACAATCATTTGCCTTTTGCATACTCTGTGGTAAGCAGGTTCTTCTGAAGACAGATGTAGCCATTGTAGAGATACCAGAGTTTCTCCTTGTTCCCATAACTTCTCTGGAGTGGTTCTGAGTGGAAATGTTTTCACCTTTGCACTTAGAATCAAGTAACCTGTGTTGACAATCAGTTGCCTTTTGCATACTCTGTGGTAAGCAGGTTCTTCTGCCATGGAGCCTAGTTTTCTTGTCTGCAGGTCAGGGAGCAGGCTTGTGCAACCTAGAGAAGGCACAAGTTGAGATGGAGGGACGAGAGGCAGCAGGGAGAGACTCAGCGTCACTTGGTATCACCAAAAACCCATTGTCTCTTAGAGGATGCCAACTTCCCTCTTTAGGCCACTGCTCCCTTTTTGCCACAAAATGCAGAGATCAGATGAGATGATCTTGAAACTTCTTTGGCTCTGACATGGCAATATACCAACGTCTCCCCGACCTCCCCAGGGTATTTACATGGTGGAATCCCATAGAAGTTTAAACCATCTGGTCCTGCCTGATTGGAGGCCATGCATTGAGATGGACCTGAATGTAGTCTGGGAGCCAGGTGTTTCACTTAAATGAGCTATTTTTTGAACAGTGCCTGGATCTCATGAAGAGTCCATGGAATGTGGACATTATTCTCCACAAAAGGGAATGGATCTGCAATTTACAAATAAGAAATATGGATATTTTCCCTTGGGGAGGGAGCTGTAACTCTCCCATTCAAAATGTTTGCCAGTTACTACTTTTTCCTAGATTCTTTAATATAAAAGAGGGAGATTAGACTGGTGATCTCAGGAGAATGTCCCACTGCGTATTTCACAGAACCATTTCAAGAATGAATAAGTATTTGGTAGGGGGAAAGACTCTGCTTAAAAATGAAGCATGCTCTGGTGAGTAGCGGTTAGGTCAATCGTCTCCTAAAAAGCACAGACCGTATAACCCTGAATTCGAGTCCTAGGTCTGGGTGTGGGGCTGGGGGGAACCAACCAGTGTGAACAATTGAATAAAATTAAAATAAAATGCTTCTTCCTCTTCTCTATTCCTGCCTACCTGCCTGCTCACCTTCATTCCTGCCTGCACCTTTCCTTAAAACAACAACAAACAAAAAATGAGGTCATATTACTAATGGATTTCTGTAGATTTTTAATGTGCTAGTAGTACATTTTCAAGATTTGAAAGGCAGAAATATGAAAGAGAGTAAAAATTTATAGTAATATTTAGTAAACTTGTCTAATTCAGAATTCATCCTCTTCTCTTCCTTTTCTTATTCCTATCATCATCATCATCATCGTCATCATCATCGTCATCATTATTATTTTAAATAACTAGTATTTTGAGGAGGGCAGTTTGAGTTAGGGAAGATTGCTTGAAGGAATTCCTGTTCTAAGGCCCACTCATTCTCCAGAAAAGATATTCCATTTATATGGCAGCAAGAGAGACTGGAGTTGTATTGAAGAAATTTGCATGTGAAACTATTCAATAGGTGCTGAAGAAGTTCGTAAGACTTTCCTACCCAGATTTTGCTCCCTCTGTTCACAGACCATTGTTTGGGTTCTACCTAATCCAGGCTTTCCTAAGGAGTCTTATTAAACACTCTGATTTGTGAAGAAAAGAATAACCTTTAACAGGGAGAGCCGGTAATTGGGAAAAAATGAAATAAACACTTGTGCAAAATCTGTTGTGGTTTCATGTAACGATTGGGAGGGCTATTTCCAAGTTCAGTGGTGTGGCATCCCCTCCCCTCCCTCTTATTTCACATTGTGGCCAAGGACTCAGTATTAACATTTACATGAAACCTGTGGGTGTTGTTGCTTATCTCAAAGGTTATGTAATCTTTATTACTCATTAGGATGTGGTGTTCTTGAGTAGTCTCAAGCATTTCTTAGGCAATGTAATTATATGTGAGATTTAGTAGGATCATATTCAAACTTACTAAAACGTTTTCACATTTGAAAAGTTAATATGCTGTTTGAAAGGAGTTATCTTCATTCATTTCTTCGATCATTTTTTCATTCTTGCTAGTTTCAGTTTGAAAAGGACATCATTGTTTAGAAATGTAGGTTGCATGCCACCCAGGAAAGTCCCTCTCTAGAGCTCAGTAGACAGCAGAGCAGGAAGTCAAGGAGGCAACTGAGATTTCTACTCCGAGCTCCTCATTGTGGGTCCGCGTCTGCTTCTCCTCTGATGGGTAAGGCAGAGTGAAGGGTGCATATGGAACTGAGGTCCTGTCAAGCTTCTTCTTGAGTTTCTAGATCATGATCCTTCCATGAAGGTCATCACTTCTCTTTGTATATTTCTGATAAGTAATGGTTTGCATCAAACCATGGCCATAATTCTAGACACAGGTGGTGCCTAATTGTATTTCTGGATGAATGAACAGTTCCTACAAAGCTTTGTTTAGTGAAAAGACGCCAGTTCTGCTCCATCTGCGGCCAGCTGCCCCACTGCTGAAAACACAGCCTTTCTTGTCTGTGGTTTCCTCATTGACTTGGGTGAGGCAGCTCTAAAAAAGAAGGCTCTGTTTCTGGTGGAACATTGTAGAGTCTTACAGAAGAGTTGAGTCAGTTTAACGACATTCCTGTCCCTTTCCTTTCACTGGATTTGCTTGAATTTCCAGCAGAGAGAGTGATGAAAGTCAAGTTGGCATCTTCTTTCTCTTCCCAACAGATTTACACCTGACTCCAATCCTCTCTTGGGCTACCTTGAGTCTCATACCTCTCACACAAATATAAAAAGAGCCCAACTTCCACTTACAAATAAGTCCTGGGGCTCTAATGCATAGTGTGGTGACTTTAGTTAACAATAATATGTTGTATATTCTAAAGTTGCTAAGAAAGTAGTTCTTGAAAGTTCTCATCACAAGCAAAAAAGGTAACTATGCCAGGTAATGGATGCTCCCCACACTTTCTGTGCTGATCACTTCACAATATATACCTATATCAAATTGTTACATTGCAAACCCAAAATGAATGCAATTTTGTCTGTCACTTATACCGCAATAAAGCTGAAAAAGCTTCAGATAAGAGAAAATTAGAAGTATTTTTAAAATGATAAAAATCACAATAATTTGTAAAGTGCTTACTACATTCCCAGTTATTTCCATACCCAGTTTTGTTTAATCTGTGAAATTGTGTTGGCATCATTATTACAATATTTCCATTCTGTGAATGAGATAATGAGGCTAAAAGGGATGGTCATTTACACAAAGTTGCACAGCTAGGAAGTGTCAGAGCTGGGATTTGAAGCCAAGACTGTCTGTCTTCAAAGCCCGTGTTATCTCCTTAGGAAAAAGGTGGGGATCCTTGGACCAGGTCACATTATGATTCCCTGGGCTCTACCAAAAGACAGTATATATTCTATGGTCTTTCTTATGTAGCATTTCAATGTGCTTGAACTCCTCTAACTGTGTGGCCACAATAACCATCTCAAATATCTGTTCTGGTGTGGTCAATATTGAGAAACATCTTTGTGAAGTCTCTGAGCCAGGTGTCACTACAGGGTTTCTGACCTCCTCCAAACGTAGACCATCATCTTTTCATAGCTAGCCTAACCCATGAGGAGAGTTTTGTTATATTGCTATTTTACAGGCTAAGAAACTAAGAAAAAGAGAGGCTACAGCAGCTACTAATAATAAATTCAGAACTTTTGTTTAGAAGTCAAACATAATTTCTGTTCAGTGTTGGCACAGAGCAGTCACTCAATGATCATTCAAAGAATGAATGAGTTTTAACATGAAATCTCAATTTGTTCCCTGTGCTCTCAAAACCCTAGATGTCAGATGGCTCATGTGCAAGCCATCTGTGGATCTGCTCTATGAGGGAGGCCAGATGTTTGCAAGAGAATTCGGCACAGAGAAAGAGAACAAAAATAGACTCTGGCAACTTTCGGCCAAAGATAACTTGCTGGATGTGCTGTGGGTGCATGGGGGTTGGAAGGCAGAGACTGTTGTTGACAAGGCAGAGATATGAGTCAAGGTGAGTAGGTAGGATCCGGGAAGAGAAAATTGGAACGTCATTAACGTTTGCAAGAAAAGTCAGCAGCCCTTGAAATAAATGAATTCTTCCCCACTTAAAGAAGACTTTTCTGCTCATATATAAACATTCCTCAAAGAGATCAGACTCCTTACCAGTGATCGTGCTCTCCTGCTCACTCCTATAACTTAGCTCGTTCATCTTTCACTGGAGATGGGATGTTTATATAAGAAGGGAAATCAAAGTTCAGGGTGATGAGGTGACATTAATGGAAACAGTGAATTTTCTGTCATCAGCACAAAAGACAATGCTTAAGCAATTTTTAAAAGGTGTTTCATTTTAGCACTCAAGTGTTATTTCAGACATTAATTTAATATGGATTTTAGGTATGGCAATAGTTGATGTGACCAGGCATAGTCTACTGAAAATTTGTTTAATCACAATATAATGATGTATTACTTCTACATGCTGCTCTCAATTTGAGACTTGTTTCCCTATGATTTGTTATTGGTTTTTAAAAAAACATCCCCTGATGTGTCCTGGTGGCCTAGCAGATAAGACCACCGAACATAGCCCACTGGTCTGAGACCTGGGCGGGGGTGGAGGAACAACCAAGATGAACAACTAAATGCAAGAAATAAAGGGTTTCTTCCTCTTCTCTCTTCCTTCCCATCTGCTGAGTCACCTTCATTCCTTTCTGCACCTTTCCTTTAAAAAAAATTGACATGCCTTTAATCACGCTCCTTCTTTTACTATATGTTTGTTCCATTATGAACATATTTTTTCCTCCACTTTCTTTACAGCCTCTGTGAAATCATGAGAAGTTACCTAATTCTATTGTGCCTTGGTATTCTTCTCCATGAAATGGAGAAAACAATAGTTGTCACATAAGAGAGTATATAAAATGTATAAGTAACTGCAGTTGTTTGTTCTTATTATCTGTATTCATTCTACTCTCATAATAAGAAGCATATGCTTCAGACAACAGGGCATTTGCTTTGAATAGCTTTTTTCCCCATAGAGATAAAAGAAAATCCCCTTGGTTCATCTTTTAGTCATTGACATCATCATTATTGGTAAGCATTTACTGAACCCTTATTGCTAGTAGGCAGGATGTTTGAACCCTGGGCAGACATGGAAGCATAAGATATCTATGCAGTGGAGGGTTTAAAAGGTTCATTGGGAAGACCTCATATGCCAACTAATTAAATAATAATGTTAATCATCCTAAGCAAAGGTTGAGTGAATGCCAGTACTACTAGAACCCTTGGGAAGTGAGAGTGAAGAGACCATCCAGGAGACTGGATATACTAAACCATGCTTGAACTGATCTTGAGGGATGAGTAGGTAACTT
The DNA here is from genome assembly GCA_004363575.1 of Solenodon paradoxus. NCBI lineage: Eukaryota > Metazoa > Chordata > Mammalia > Eulipotyphla > Solenodontidae > Solenodon > Solenodon paradoxus. The sequence goes on along the minus strand of RJWH01000216.1, from coordinate 996,185 downwards.
GCTAGTCAATGGCCCACCAGTGTGTCTGTTGGTCAAGGAATAGGTAACAGTGAGCTATGGAAAAGAGAGATTTTAATAGCTCAAGACACACATGCACCTCATTTATCTGGTACACTGGTCATCTGAACTCAGCAGTGACAGCGTCTTATCATGCTGGGGATTTAATTCCTCTGACTTTCTTGGATCCAAGAGACATTGATAGCAAAAGGACAAAGGACATTTTGTTAAGTTGTTATGTTGCTTGTCATAGTATTTATTATAGTTACTGAGATTAGGCTAGATAACTGAGATATGTACGTCTTTGTATAAACAGAAGTTGAAGAGAAAATTAGTTGGGGGTTTGGCAATCTTGAAAATGGCAGCCAATAAAATGAGATTTATACATCATCTCTGGAACCACTTATATCTGAATTTTATTTCACAATGTGCTACACGTCCTGTATCTCAACTGACTTGCTCTTCTTCACAATGAATAGCTCACTCATTTTCCTCTTCTGAAAAGCAGCACTGCTGGCCTCTAGTCTTCAGGTTGCAAGTTGACCATTTTGCACAGATGCCTGGGATGTGGTCCTGCAGAGGTTGTCTGTCCCTGAGCTTGCAATTAATCATCATTGGGATTTGGTCCAAGTCACTTTTTGCTTATAAGTCTACATGTCCTAATTTTGATCACAAAATAACTGGACTTGTTGAATACATTTCAAATCTCCCTCATTTAGTAGTTGACACTGGTTGTCTCCCCTTGGACCCAGGACTCAAACCCAGGGTTGTGTGGCCTGTGCTCCTTCAGAAGCGATTAACCTAACTGCTACCACACCTGGGTGTGACAATCACTTATATCTTAGAAGTATTTATTGAGGTAATTTTGACTTGCTACATAATATAAATGCATATGTGTAGGTTTACCATTCATTCACTATATGACAAAATACATTGCCCACCATCAAATTATCAAAGTCCTCCACCACTGTCAATTCAACCCATCTCCACCCTCAACCTGCTCCTGCCCCCACTCACTTCTTTACGGGTACCCTTCAGTTCTATTGTTAATATCCAAAGGTTGTGCTTTATTTATTCTGTTCGTTTACATTGTTTCCTTATATTCCACACATGAGTGAGATCATCTGGTATCTGTCTTTCTTCTTCTGAATTACTTCATTTAGCATAATGCCCTCTGTTCCATTCATGCTGTTGCAAATGACAGAATTTCATCTTTTTTTGAGCTGTGTAGTATTCCACTGTGAATCTATACCATATCTTCTTTATCTGTTTACTTAATGATGGGCACTTAGGTAGTTTCCAATTCTTGGCTATGTAAAGAATGCTGCAATAAACATGGGGGTGCATAGATCTCTGAAAATTTAGCGTTTTGTGTCAAAACCCTTTTAGCAGTCAAACCTTTTCCTCTGGACAAATCTATGGGATTACAAGTTAGGCAATGAGAGTTTTCTGGTGAAGGTAGAGGTCAGGCAGAGGTTAAGGAACCCAGAGAGTTCTGACAGGTTATCTCCTTTAGTGGTATTAAGTCAGTCTTCTCCAGTGCTGGTTATTTAAATTCTGTTCATAGAGAAAAACTATAATGGAATCAGGTTTGGTGTCTGTCTGGTCAGAGAGGCACTTTGAGTTTGTACAATTTGAGACAATTGGATTTAGGAACAATATCTTATCTCATTTACTCATATTTTAGAATGAGCATAATCTTTCCTTTATCTAATACAATGTTTCTTTAAAGTTGTGTTTATGTTTTCCTTAAAGAAGCATTCTGGCCCTCACCAGTATTAGCCTTATTCAAAGAGTCTACGATTCAAAGTGGTGGTGAGTGGGGAGCAACCTCACTCTGACTACCTGCTGTGGCTGCTAACCACACTCTTTACTTGAGTCTTACTTATGTAACGCTTGCATTATTTTAACTTTTTCTCGTATTTGAATATGATGTAGTATCTCTCAATGTAGCTAGGCCACCAATAAAGAGTATGTTTTGATCCCTGTCTGATACAGTATATATCCTTCATTTGGCTTGGGAATGGGGGTAGAAGGGGAATAGATTTATGGGCTCCCTTAAGTCCCATCAGTTCACTGGATCACCCTAACAAGATAAGCTCCTTCGAGGCAAGGGTCAGCCACTTGTCCAGTGCTCTCTTCCTTGTAACCCAGTGAGAAGTGTAACACATCCTCCTTAGTTCCTATACAATACTTTGCACTGGGGAATGCAATGACCACTGCTTGTATGAAAGAGTGGATTAAGTGGCTGTATGCACAAAGCATGGAACAGATTACGGAGGGAACGGGCGTGGAACACTGACCTTGATGGATGGATTCAAGGTTCACTTTGTCTTTGGCATTACATTGGATTTGGACAGTGGGAGGTACAGGGTGGAAAAGTTCTCCTGCAGTGAACGGATCTGGGGGAACCTCTCCACCTTGTCTTAGATTCCCTTGACTTAGGTGGCAGATCTTGGAAACATTAAGCTAAAGGGCATGATGGCTGCCTTGATGTTTGTGTCCAGAACTAGGAGAAGAGGTCTGGGCTGGAGATGCATTTTGTGAGTCACTGATCATTTAGCTGGTGAACAATCACTGTTGGGTGAGCTTATTTGGAAAAAGAACCTTAGCTGAAACTTCCAGAATCTCTACCATTGAATCACCAGGAAGCTTGGCCCAGAGCCAGCAGATAGGAGAGCCAGGAGAGGGTGAGGAAACTGTGTCTAATGCTTCTGGGAGACCAGCTGAGCATTAAACAATATTCCAGGGCTTTTGTAACATGGGATTCACTTTGGAAATTGTGTTGAGATGTTTCAAGGGAGGCCAGAGAGGGAAGCTCGACTGAACTGGGCTGGAGTTCAAAGGAGGTAAAAAGTCTGTGTGCCTGGAGGGAAGAACTGTTCCCTTTGAGCATCGAAAAGCAGGAGGTGAGGGAGGCCTGGACTTGAGAAAATGTTGGCTATGGGTGGGAGAAAAGGGGTGGCAGACTCCAGAGAGGAGAGAAGATCATTAATAATGGTGGCACTCCAGCTGCAGATGGAGGAAGGCTCAAGGAGTGTTGAGATAATTAGCAGGTATCTTGTCCTACAGACATGGGGACAGAATTGATTTTTGCTGTAAGTTGGCGCCATATGTCAATTATTTTACATTTCATGCACAGAGATAAAGCCCTTATATACCCAGTGTTATAGATCCAGACACAGGCGTGCAAAGATGAATATGACTTGAGGCCTCGAAGGCAGGGGGAGAGGTAGGCTGTGAGAGTTGTGATCTGCCAGGTTTGATAGTGTCTCAGGTTTAGCTTCAGGGTCTGCTGAGCCTCATGGTTCTAGGTCCTTCCTCCCTGTGACTCATCTCCTTACCTGAAACGAATTATTTAAACTTTCTCTGCCTCAGTTTCTACATCTATAAAGTGAGGATAATCAGAGTGACTTGCCTTAGAAGGGTGTAGTGAGAAAAGTCTAATAAAATGAACAATAAATGTTCAAGAATTTATTAACAATTGGTGCTACATGCATGCTGAATTAGGAATGAGAATTACATCTTCATCAGAGGCAAAAGTCAGTTGGGCAATGTTCTAGTATTAATCACAGAGCAACAGCTTCCCTTCTAGTTACCTAGCATGAAAGTGTCCATCTTAATAACAGGAATATGTATTGGAAAGCTGAATAGAAAGCAGCTGAAACAAACAAACGAACAAACAGGTATCTGAGCATTTTAGGGCTACAACATTTACTATTCCTAGCGGATAAGTTTTCGTTTTCTTAAAGATATTGAGGAAAAGGGGGAAATTTTCCAATTTTCTTTTATGAATTTGTTTATTTTTGTTTTTTAGAGAAAAGGTGCGGCAGGAACGAAGGCAAGTAGACAGGGAGGCAGAAAGAGAGAGGAGGAAGAAGCATCTTATTTTATTTTCACTCAGTTGTTCACACTGGTTGTTTCCCCCTCGGGCCTGGGACTTGAACCCAGGGGTATGTGATTTGCTCCTTTGGAGGTGATTGACCTAACTGCTGCTCCACCAGGGCACACCCTCATTTATTTATTCATTCATTAATTCACTCAATATTATTTCTTGAACTGACAATGCTTAACCCATCTCTGATGGTTCTGAAGACTCTCTCTTCATTGACATTTTGACTTTCAGATTTTACAAATGAGGAACAGAGCTTTCTTCTTATTACAGTATGGTTTGTACATGGCAGAAAGAGAATAAGTCTTAAAGTCCATTGGCAGAGCTGATCAGTTAATGAATACTAATACATCTGCACGGTCAAACAAATATTAATCAATCAGCACTTGCATATTACTAAACACATCTGAGAAAAAAATATTATGAGCATCTGAGCTCTGACTTGCTCCAGGTGCTGTGACCTTATGGGTTTAATCTCATTTAGGCTTCATTTAGTAATTCTTTAGATAGGTATCAGCATCTCCCATTTTTCAGATAACCAAATGGAGACTTCGAAAGATTCAGAAATCTGCTGGTGTTTACACATTCAATAAGGAATGAGGCTGAACTATGGACACAACTCTGGTGCCAGAATTCTTTCCCCTTCAATTCTCCACTGCCTCTCAAAAGAGCAAGAATTTCCTCCTGTCCCCCATGCACACAAGATATCTGTGTGTGTGTGTGTATATATATATATATATATATATATATATATATTACATGAATGCTCAATAAGGAGCTATTCAATGAATAAATCAGTGAAGTGGTGTTTATCAAATTAGAGTAGTGTGCAATAGTTCCAGAGCAAAAGATACTTTATGCAGAGCTTACAAATCTGTTTATAATAAGGAGCGATTGTTAATTTTTTTTGAGTGATAATGGTATTGTGGTTATGTCTTAAACAAAAAAAGTCCTTACTTTTGGAAATACATTCTAAAATGTTTGCAGATGAAATGACATAACATCTGATATCCACTTCAAAAATAATGAAGTGGAAGTGGAGAGTTTAGATGTCACAAGATTGGTCATGAATTGATGACAAGTGATAACACTTGATGCATACATGAAAGTCATTTTACTATTTTTCTCTTTTTGGGGTATGCATTTAAAAATTTTCACAATAAATGCTAAATAAAAATCAATCAGGTTTCAGTAGCACAAAAAGTGGAGTAAAAAGTCAATTCAGGGAAATCTACTTTTTTAAAAAATGGCAATTTCCTTATCACAAAACATTTTTCTAATAAGGATGATTTTGACTAGGCTGTTTTCAATGTTTTATTTATTTTTTTAAACTTAAAAATTTTTACTTTATTATTATAGACATAAGGACTTAATTTCCCTAATTTATTTTGTGAACTAGAGTTAGTTTGAGCCTTTGTACGTGGGTTTCTCACCTGGAAACAAGAGAACTAGTCTAGAAAATACCTGAAATTCCTTCCATTTCTAGAATTCTATAATCTGACTAGCCAGTGAAATACTATAGGCGTCATTACTTAGCTATTTAATGAGTAGTACCCATATTTGTGGACACAAACAGCAGAAGAATCCTGACACACCCTGAATTCAGGAGGCAAGACCACTCACTTTAACCTGCCTTTGGGGCAGAACAGATTCCTACGTGGTTCTCTGGAGGAGTAACTGTTGCAGTGTCCAGCCAGGGCTTGCCATCCAGGACAGCCAGCTCGTCCAGGACAAGTTGGGTATCTTTTAAAGCATTTGCATCCAGAGAGATGGAATTGAAATACAAAGTCCTTCCTTTAGAACAGTGAATCAGCTCATGGATATTTTAGATTAGTTCTAGGAAGGCACTTCCAATAGTTGAATCTCCATCAAAATTACTTAATCATAACAGCCTTTTAGTAATTTCAAGTAAATGTGAGAATTGATAGAGCTCTTATATAAGATACAATCCAATCAAAGTCAAACCTGATTTAAGGAAGATGCATGACTATGTGATTGAGCCATAGTGTTTGCATGTGAATTCATCAGCCATCAAACCCACCTATTAGTTGATGGGACTTGGCAGGCTATGTCCTTAAGTGTACTTCATCTTTGCATGTATCAGCTTATGTATCCACCCAGATAGAGGTGCCAGCGCCCCAAGCACTCATCTAAGGAGATTTTAATATGTTTAAAAATGCTTAAGTGCAAATAAAAAACACAGGGAGATATCACTTCATGAGATACCAGCAGTGGGAATGGCCTATTATAAAAAAACTAGAAACAAGTGTTGGAGCGGGGCAATGTAGAGAAAAAGGAAGCCTCCGACACTGTTGGTGGGAATATTGATTAGTGTTACCTTTCTGAAAAACAGAGATACCTCAGAAAAATAAAGATAGAGCTACCATTTGATCCAGCAATCAATCATAAACTCAGAGAGCACAAAATCTCTAATCAGAAAAATATGTCTGCACTTACATTCCTAGCAGCACCATTCATAAAACCAAGGCATGGAAACAACCTAAATGGCCAACAACAGTTGACTGGATAAAGAAGCTGTGGTCTGTGTACTCAATGGAATTTGATGCAGCTTCTAAAAAAATGAAATCATGCTCTTTGCAGCAATCTTTATGGAACTGGAGGGGGATCATGTTAAGTGAAACAAGCCTGAAAGAAAAAGAGAAGTACAGGATGGTTTCACTCATGTGTGGAATATAATGAAACAAAACAAATGAGCAGGTAAATCCCCAAATCCACAGGATGCAAGATGATGGCTTCCAGGAGGGTTGGAGTAGGGGGTAGAGGGCAGAGGAAGCAAGGTGGTGAGAAAGGACATGGGAACTCTGGTGGGAGGAGTGGTTTGAAATATGCACAGATGAAAGTGTGATTTCAGTATCCTACAATGCACACAGCAATGTGAGCAAAGTAAATAATAGACTGATGATTTAAAAATGTTTAAAATGCTGTCATGGAACATTGAAGAAATAGGTATCCTAAGCTTGTATTAGTTGAATCAGGACTTCAGGTATTTCCATCCTTCAAATCTATTTGTGGAGTAAGCCTGACTGTTATTATAATTTACCAGACATTCAGTATTTAAAATAATATTATGAATTATAATATTTACAGAGACTGTCTTCCAACTTAACTTCTCTTGTGTCCCTGCTGTGGTACTGACCTTTACGTTCATTTCAGCTTAGATACACAAAAAAATAAATAAACAAAAAATAAAGGATATTGTCCTAAAATCTCTAGAGACTTCCTTTGATGAGTGAATCATTTTAACTCAAATTGTGCTCCTCAGAGTTGAAATTTGTTGGCTCCAAGGAATGACTTTAACTGGTTCTTCAATCTGGATTTTTTTTTTTCATGACCTGTATCCTTTGGTGGGGAACATGGGGCCGGGTAAGAGGGGGCCACATTTTGATTAAAAAGAAAGGGTGGACAAAGTGAATGCACTTCGTTCCCCTCATTCCTGAGGGTTACTTAGAAGGAAAAGATTTACAAAGCAAGGGCAATTTCCTGTCCTCCTTTGCTTTTAAAATTCATCAGGAAGGAACCAGTTGAAGATGAGAAGAGGAGAACACAAAGATGTTTGAAGGTAAGGAAGAAAGAGAAGCAAGGATTGGCTAGGGAGAAGAAGACAATCATCAATTAAGTCAAGAAACAAACTGAACTCCACTTTGGAGAGAGGACTGAGATGATAGCTCTGGGCTTTAGCGTCGGCCTTGATTTACCACACAGATAGTATCTACGTGTCTTGCAGATACGTGAGGTAAGTTCTATCAGGCCCTTGTCTGAAGGGTTGCAAGTGGAGTAGCTAAAAACCCATTTCTGCCTGGGAGCTGTATATCCACTTGGGACACATCATGTAGCCACACAGAAAATGGTCCCTCTCTGCAACTCAGGTGACACAACTAACATGGAGTCCGGGAGCTAACAAAGATGTCTTAATGCTCTGAGATGTGTTTGAAATAAGTATTTTAAAACACAGTCTTAAAATTTGTAATATAAACATTCAAGACTGCAGGTGCATTAAAAATTTACAAACTCTGTAATCTTCTTATGGAAAAAAATAACCCTTGGGTATATATTGTATGTGTATATATTGTATAATACATGATAGCAATCTCTAGAGTACTGACGCAGAAATACCAGTCAATTTACATAAAACCCCAGGCTCATCGCTTAGCATGCAGGAGATTCTTTACAAATGTTTCTTTTCTTTTCAACCCTAACCTCACCGAGTTGTCTCACTTAATTATTCGAACTATTCCATTGTTAGCCTACATATGGTGGCTAATCTCCTTTGAGAAACTTATTTTTGACTTTTTTTTTTTTTTTTTTTTTTTTTTTTTTTTTTTTTTTTTTTTTTTTTTTTTTTTTTTGCTGGCCCTATTAAAGAACTCACCACTAGAGAAAATTTCTATTGGATATATACATATACTCAACCTTTATTTTTTTACTTGAAAACCAAGAATGACAATAAAGGGATTGCTGAACTCTTGTTAAAATGGTAAGAGTGGACTGTCTTCATCATAGGGGAAAAAGCAGCTATTTTTTAGAATTAACTTGGACCATACTTATGAAGATACATAGATCTTAGTCAACAACTGGGGTCTCAGACTGCGGAAGAACTTTGATAAATGGTGCTAAGCATCTGTGATGGTGGGAATCGAAAACTCTGAGAAGCTTTGAAGGGAGTAGAAGAGACCTAAGTTGTAAGCATTTCAGAAATGCGTGTGTGATGGCTCAGGCACTAAGCCAGCGGCTGGGATGTAGACCATGAAAAGCCCAAGGACCTGTGTTTGTGACCTGGGGCTGGAGGGAAAAAACAAAAACAAACAAATAAATAAAGGTCTGCCCTCCTCTTTCTTTCTTAAAAAAAAGTGTTATGTCAATGAAAATTATTGGGAGTCATTATTTCAGCTACCAGTAAAATGTAATTTATCTGGAAAAGAATGAGCGAATTATAATAATGCAAATGAAGGCTATCACTGTCAGGATGATAGTTTGAAAGTAATACTGTTAACCATTTCTGTTCTCTATTAAATTCTCAGATCTGTTGTGCCCTGGTAGCCTAGCAGGTTAAACCAGGAGCAATCCACACACATCCCAAGGTCCGTGGTTCAAGAGCCAGAGTGAGGGAAACAACCAATAACGAACAACTAAAATAAATGGAGCACTTTTTCCTCCTCCCTCCTCCTGCCTGTACCTTTCCTTTGGAAAAAAAAATGATCAGAATCCATTGCATTTCTCTTCTGCTGTAGCATAGTGCAGGGGCATTAATGAGACTAGATAAGTGGTACCTTTTAAAGGGTCAACAGAGCCCTAATAAAATGACCTAGAACAGGACTTCAAGAGAAAACATGATCCTATGGATAAATTTGGACTTGCTTGAAGGTAACAAAAGGCAACCTCAATGTCAAATCCTTTTCGTAGTAATTTGCATTTGATTGACACAGATCTCTATTTCTATTTCTGTCTATTTAGTAATCCACATTCATGTTTACATATACATATCTGTAATATAAATTTATGTACAACCTGCCATTTTAAGATTTAATTTTTTCTGATCTTAATGATGATATGCATTATTTCTGTTTGATAAATGAAATTACAATTTTCTCATATCAGTTTCCCATTTAAAGTTTTTAATAGTTTTTCTGGAGGTATAGTGACTCTAAAATACTCCCAGCAAATATAGCTTTATCAATTTCGGTAATAATCAAATGAGTGTAAAATGAAGCAAAAATGGGATAGCCTTGTACTGCTACAAAATTGACAAAGCTTAAAGAAATAGTATTATATTGACAAAGATGCAGGAACTCAAATACTTTCATTTGCTGTCTGTGGGAGTGTAAATTCATACAACTTTTTCATAAAGTAGGTTGACACTAAGATTCAGAAGTGTTGGAAGTGTTTCTAAACACAAACCTAGCAGGTCTACTTCTGAGAATTTATCCTCAGGAAATAAAGATGGGAAAAGGATAAATATACAAAATATACATTAATAGTTGGGAAGACCTAGAACCTGCTAAATGACAAGCAAAATTTACTGGTGTGTTCACATTTAGACTGCTCTGTAGTTTGTAGAAACAATTTTGTGGGGGGATATCCAAATAGAAAACAGATTCATGACACACTGTTGAGTGAATACAGCAGTTTACAATAGATTATTCACATGATTATAATTTTATACCAAAACTTATAGAAAAAGTGCCATAAAGTTGATTTCCAGTTAGGGTATCCTGATTTTTTCTTTTCCAAAATTTCTCTAAAAAAGAAATATGTTAGAGTAACAGCTAACACTTAAGGCTAATTTATCTAAAGTTGAAATCTGTTACTATTCTTATGTTTCTTTAATTATATTGATCTTTGAGCATACAATGAACACTTGTCATATATGTGCAAATAATAAGCAAACCTTACTACTAATATAACTATATAGTTACTTTTATTATATATAGACATTATATATGTGATGCTTTAATGTTTTATAGCTTACAAAGTACCTTTCCAGAGATGATCTTATTTTGCTCTTAGGTGACTGTGTGTTAAAAGGTACAATCTTCATTTTATGGGAGTGGAAAGCAAAGCAGAAGACTTGAACATTCTTGTTCTAAGTGAGTTGGGCAGAAAGGCCAGTGGGTTTGTTCCATAAAGTTGTGTTGGGAAAAAACATTCCATCTGCCGGGTATCTGAGACTGCCATACAGCCTGCTTTAACGATATTCTAGGACACCAGAACTGATCCTTTTTCAGATAGGATGTGGCGGTGGGAGAACTTGTTTTGGGTTAAAGTTAGCTACAGGAGAATCAGCCACTCTATCAATTTCACTGTACTTTCCCATTTTTTCCTCATTTTTAAACCCTTGCTCATCTTTGAAAGAACAGAAATCTCTAAAAATCATCTCTGTGTCCTCTAAACTTATGGAAATGAAGACATACATAGCCTCCTCCTTGGTCACACATCATCCTCCTTGGTCATTGATTAGAGTTTTAAAGGAGGGAGGGCAATGTCATAAATTATGGGACCACGTGGAAAGGGACAACGGAATAAAATTTGTATGCTCAGGGTGGTTTTCAATGAATGCTGACTGGGGAATCTAAAAAAACTTAACAGAAGCAAACATGAGTTTTACTTGGAGGAGTATGGGGCTCACCAGGTTGGAAAGAATTCCAAGCAGAGGAAACAGGACAAACAGAAGCATGGAACTTGAAAACACACAAAGTGTTTCTGTATTAGTACAGATTGCTTAATATTACCCTTGTGTTTGTTGAATATTTTTGGTAAATTTATCCAAGACTGCTGATCTTTCCTTTTTACACATTACCTTGTTTTTGGTTTAAAAAACACTTTTTCATTCTATTTTAATCTTAACTTGTTCTTCCTGGAAGGTAGAAGAAAATTTATGAACATAAATGCCTTGATCTCCAACATGGAATAATTAGTTCTAATCTTTATATGCATTATACATTCCCGGTGAAATGAGCATGTGTCTAAATGCTACCCAAATAACTAATTAAAAAGTTCAATGAATTCAGTCATGTGGCACCATGTAATTGAAAAAAAGTCTTTTTTTTTTTTCAAAATTCTCTTTCTGTTTTACGCTGAATTTAGTTAAATTCAGAAAAAATGCAACAGTGCCAGTAAAAAAAAATTTTTTCTCTTCAGCTTCCAAAGCACTGAGATTTTTAGACTAAATACTGGGGATAGGTAAAATAAATGATTGCCATATGAACTCCGAAGTGGTGCTCACAAGTAATATTCTTTATGTAACTGACTTTTGCTGCTTTCTATAATATCCTACTCAGACTTTAGTTTGCTTTACAATAATAATTAAAGATGTGGTAACCTATCTCTTAAATGTTCCAAGTTACTTACCTGATTAAAAAAACTGATTTTAATTGGTTTCTTATTTAGTCAACTGATAGAAAAATACGATAGCTTTCTGAGGAGCACCTCCAAGTGGGAGTTGGAGATTTTGGCATGATGATGTTTGCCATGACTGAGTATTGCTGCCAAGAAAATCCAATATGAGTAATTCAATACGTGCTTCCTAGTTAATGAGTTTATGTACAAATTACAAAATATGGGATTCAAGTTCTTCTGAATACTTTGTTTGGAATCCTGTTTTGAGAAACTCACTTGTGAGACATTTTCATAGATCAGCTCCAATTGATTTTATGATTGCAAAATGCCTTATCTTAACTAGTATGGTATACTCATCTGTGAAATAGATTAACTTTGCCTTGTCAAAAGAATGTAGACCACAACAAGTCTGAGGTCTATCTCAATGCAAGATTTTTTATGTCATTTTATGTCTGATCAATCACTTGGAATTTAAAGATTTATTTATTAAAAAAAAAAAATTAACCCAACATTGATTTTAATAAAAAAGTGGTGAATTCTTGTGGGTGAGAATTAAGAATGTTATGTTGACCATGCTATTGGTTTATTGATGCAGAACGGAATTTTTCTTCATAGCTTACTTACGAAATTGATGCTTTTTATGAATTTAAAAATGAGCACTTTGGAGACGTTCCAACTTGAACAAACAAAGGCATTAAATGCCTCATTCAAATAATTTGGAGTATAAACTCTTATGGCACTTTACATCTAGACAGTTTCTGACTTAAAATGAATTTTTGTTCTGAACTCTTTAAATAAAATTACTTTAAGGGAGCTTTTTTTTGGTGAAATATTTCTGAAAAAGAAACTTAACTGTGTTAGAAAGGTTTCTTTTCAGAGGTGATTGGAGCTGCATGCTTGACGTATGATACCTCTATGCCAGTGTAGAGATTAAATGGAAGAGAGGTCAATCTATTTTCTGATTTAATTAATGTTTCACTTGCCTCTATACACATAGTTTAAAGAGTGCTACTGATTTTTTTGCCTATGAAAGTGCATTGGTGAGCTTTTAGAAATATGAGTGAAATCTTAGCATTTTGACACATGAACCCAAGCTCTCAAGCAAGGAGAAAGTTTTTGCTACTGAGAATGGCTCTGCCGGGCTTAATCCTGCCTTCTGTTAGTGGAGATAATAATCTGTTCCAGAGCCGATAATCATTTTGCCATAAGACTTTGGAGGCATCAGCCACCAATAACACGAACTATCTATGATGCTGCACTAATTTCCAAGGATTACTGGAATATTTTGTTGGTTATAATAAATGACTTTTGCTATTCTATCAGTCTTTGGCCAAGATTAAGCCTAAGCAAACTCAAATGGTTTATCTTCTTACTGTAAATGTGGCTCAAGGACCAATTTCTAATCAGGTAAGTTCATAGAATAGCTTGTGGACTTTATAAGGAAACAAAGAGTACTCATAAATATTATTAAATGGTAAACATACAAGAGAAGAGAAAAGAAGACATAAGGAAAGAGAAGAAGGGAAAGAAGAGGAAGATGAAGAAAAGAAGAGGAGGAATAAGGAGATTCTATTAAACTTCCTCCCATATTTCACAACTGAAAACAATTTTTGTGGAAAACCAACTTAAATGAGTCACATTGATAGGAGCAGAGCCATTGTCTGACTAATTTCTTTTCCTCTTAATAGTTGAGGCATTAAAATTAAGATAATGAACACAGTAGTTACCAATACATTTTTACTACCAAGCCAACTATTGCGTCTAATCTGCTGAAAGTGTTCATCACCTAGTGAATTATGTTCATTAAACAGTTATATTTAATGAGCAATAATTTATTTTATATGAACATCAAGAGGTATAAGCTACTGCTCTTTACTTAATCCATCCAAAGCAAACTATCTTAAATGATTTCCCATGGCGTAATTACCCTAGAGCACTGTGTAATCTCCAGAAGTCATTGAAAGACCATTCATTTAATAAAAACGAAATACATAGATCCATGAAGAAGCATGGGCAGAACTTATTTCTCTTATACTGTAAAATAAAATGGCAATTACACTCAACTGGTTAGTATTTACTAGTTGCCCATAATATGTTTGTAAAATGATCAACTATCTCTTTATACATTTAGAGATACCACAATGTATGTTGGTTCAAAATGCTCTGGCTGGGTAGCTACTTCAATGCAATATTTTTACTATCATGTTAATGAACTGGCAAATACAGACTATGTTTTAGCTGGATTAATTGAAATCCCCTAAATCAGACAGAAGTAGGGAATAATCCTGTAGACATTTGACAATATGGTTTAAAGACCTAGGGATTTCCTTCATAGAGTGCTATTCCTTGTATTTGCAGTTGTTTTTAGTCATAGTTAAGTTCTGATCTTCTAATACCCTTGAAATAAGGCAATTGGTTACTTACATCTTCTGTAAAATTCACAACAGGCATTATGTCACCCCTGATTTGTAATGGCCGAGTCTGTGTGAACTGGGCTAATATTATTTGAAGTTAGCAATCAGTGTTTTAACCTTTCTTGTTATGATTAAAAAGAGCATTGGTCGCCATGGTCAAGAACCAATAACCACATACTTTACAAGATCCTGAAAAAAGATAATCAGGTTCTTATTTTCAAGGAATAAGTCAATTGTCCTAGAAAATTTTGGCATTTTTCTTGGATGTATTTGGAGACAAATCCTACACCTTTATTATATAAACCCACAAAAGTGGTTCATGCATTATGTACTACAGATTTGCAATGAACTAGTATCTTCAAAAAAAAGATGGTGAGAAGCCACATATTTCTTGAACTTTGAGTTCCTATGTAACACTTTGAACACAGTAGGTTATCAATCATTGTTTATCTGTTGGGATTCAATATATTGCCTTAGTACAATTCCTGCCAAGGTTTACTACTCAATGAACTGATGAAAGATAAGCTCAAGAAGTAAGAAACATCCGAGTATGTGGAACAATATTGAAAAACTTAGGCAGAATGTATATATCAGTGATTCTAAACTTTTTACTGTCAGGACCCCTTGACCCCTGAACCTCTTAAAAATTACTATGGATCCCAATGTGTTTTGGGGTGTTTTAAGTGTGATATGTAGTCTATTGGAAATTAAAAATGGAACATATGTTCAAATTCATTTAAAAATAGCCACAATAGTTTTATTGCATGTTAACAAACCATATGCTTTATGAAAAATAAAAATGTTTTCCAAAACAAAATTAAATTAGTGTGAAGAGCGGTTTGACTTTACATTTTTCCATGCTACTTTAGTGTCTATACTAAGAGGAAACTGCTGGATTCTCAATTCTGCTTCAGAGTTCAGTCTGTATGGCCTCACTTGCTTATATAATAGAAAAAGGAAGGACCTCTGATCTTAAAACCATTTCAGGGACTCCCAGAGTTCTGTCTACCACACTTTGAAAACAATTATGAACATGAGAAATCATGCAAAACTTGATCTATTGGGATACCATATTGTTATTGCCTTCATAAGAAAATAGAATTTTATATAATCTTGTGATGCTCTTGGATAGCTTTTGGGAGGTTTTCTTTACTTACAGTTACATTCATATAGGTTAGGTTGAATTTGCTAACTACTTATCCTCCAGCTAAAGAAGCAGAGGTATCCTTAGAAGATACTATATCTATTTTTATCATTGTGAAATCACTCTGCAATCTCCAGATATGTCTGTTATTCTATTATTAAAAAAATGACATAACTATTGGCCCCCTAGGGTTTTCTTCCCACTGATAACTTTGCCCAGCTTTGCTTCACTCATCCCCTAGATATAGTGATAGATAATGATGAATGAGCTGATAAGCACATGCATCTGGTTACATGATCAGCTGGAGATAACTATCTTAGTTTATAGGCAGTTTTATGAAGACACTCTTCAGACTTCTGCTATTGCCATGAAACGGAAGCATCAAAAGATGCCAGTTGTACTTGTGAAGTAAAAACCATATGGTGGACCATGAATTTCACAGGTTGCAAATTTGGTAATGATTTGTCAACATTTGCTCAAGCAAATTATTTTTCTTAATCTGACTAGTTCTAGGCTTCTGACTATGCAAAAGAACCTAGAGAATATACATAGATACCTTTTGACAGTATTGAAATTTCTAAGTGAACTTAGAAAACACAAAAACATAAAAGAAAGAGAAAAAGAAATGTTAGTCTACATACATCACATTTTCTAAACCCAAGTTCCTTGTTTAAGGGTATTATAAACTTAGCCCATGTTTTAAAATTATTTCTTTTGCTTATATTGTTATATGATTTTCAGGATATTGAATTTGCACCTCAGTCTGTGTACATATCAGCCCACACCCACCACCAGAGTTCTAGTGCCCTTCGTCATTATCATATGACTTCTTCCTTCCCCCTTCCTCCCCACTGGTAACCGCAGTATTGCATCCTGTAAATTTTGTTGAGATTTATCTCTTTATTTGTTTCATTTTATTCCAAATCTGAGTAAATGGTCCTGTACTTGCATATTTTCTTTATGGCTTATTTCATTTAACATGATCCCCTCCAGTTCCATCCAGGTTGTTGCAAAAGCCACAATTTTGCCTTCTTTAACAGTTGCATAGGATTCCATTGAGTATAAATACACAGCTTCTTCATCCAGTTATCTGTGAATAGGGTTTGAGATTCCTTCCATGTCTTAGCTGTGGGTTGTGCTACTATGAGAACAGGGGTACAGGTATTTTATCTGGCTAATATGTTTTGTATTCTTTGGGTATATGCCTGGAAGTGGGATTGCTGGATCAAACGGTAAGGTCATTTTAATTTTTGGAGGGATCTCCAGAGTGTTTTCCAAAGACTAAGCCTAATTTTGAATGGTTGATGTGAACAGTGACAACTGCTTTGTGAGTTCATGCAATTTAATCATAGATACTCAGTTCGTATTTGCTGAACCAATGAATACAGTGCCTAATTAATAAACTGTGAAGTGAGATTTCCTTGTCCTACAGATCCCATGAAGATGGAAATCAACTTTTTCTCTAGGAGAATACTAAATTGGTACGAGTGGCTTGAGACAAAGACAAAGCCGAGGTCTGATTAACTGCCCAGATTTGCGTTTCCTGACTGCGCCTGTGGGTTTGGAGACTGAAGACTTCACAGTGCTCAGCTTCTCACCTAAATAAACACTGAACAAATGTTTAGAGAATATTGCTTTGGGGTATCAGACTTCACATGACTTCAGCAAGCTACCTGTCCTTCTGGTCTGGGGTCACTTCCTGTTTGGGTGCCACTTACGGGAAGTTCCAGGCTGGTCCTTGTGTCCTGGGCATTATTCCTGTGGTAAATTCTGGAAAACGAACTGAGTCTATCATAGCAGGTATTTCCATTAAAAGTATTCTTGATCTTGTGACTTTAGCAAACACACAAGTAATTACCTGTGAATAATAAAAACAACACAAGGTTGTAACTGTTCATTTAGGTCTATAAACACAGCTAATCACATGGGACTTGGCAAGCACAACCTTGTTTAACTGCTGATCCTTTATCTTTGGGGTGGCAACTCTCATGGGTGACTAATTAGAATCACAGTCCTTTGATTTTTCTGAAGTCCTTTCACCTTGGTGGTGTTCTTTTTATGGGTGGCACCTGAGCCTGGTCCCTTGCTCTCAAGCGTCATATATTCTTCAAGTCACCATGTAGTCAGATCATTAGGGCAGTGTAAAGGTTTGCCACAGTTTGGATAAATAGTCATCTGAGATTGTTCCTGCAGTTTTCTATGCATCCCATACATCTGGGGTTTCTTTCTTCTGTATTTGACTTTAATTTTCTTGGGCTCATTTCCTGTTTTGAGTTCTTGTACTGTTTTTTAAGGCTGTATTTTCTTTTTGATGACCTGTGCTAATGGTTGCTCTTAGGTGTTCTGAAACTGTTAAGATTGTGGCTTTTCAAACATTTTTGACCACAACCCACAGAAAGAAATTCGTTTTACGCTGTGCCCAGCACACACACACATGCACACACACACACACACACACACACACACACACACACACACACACTTAGAATAATATCATCCTTATTACAAGTGATGCGTTTCTATTCTAATCCATTCTGTTCTTTTCTATTGTATTGTACTCTGCTTTGCTCTCTTCACCCCTCCCCACCCTCTATTCTCCTATTCTATTCCACTCCATACCACCTCAACTCATTCATTTCAAGTCATCCCATCCCACTCCATTTCTAAGAATACATCTCATTATGCCCCAAGATGAATAACTGGCTGGCTGATGTCATTTTCTCTAGGTAGGTTAACAGTATCTGTGGTCTCTTAGTGATCCAGATTTAACTGACCTCTTTCTAATCACTGTGGGAGGGATTATGTAGGTTCTCCTTGGAGGAAAATGGTTAAATTAGTTGGAGATGCCCTTTGGAAGACAGCATGCACAGACAACTAGGGTTCAAATAGATACCTTTTCTTTAGTCTTTTCTCTTCCAAATTGTTTTCCTCACTGTGGGTCAAATGCCATTTTCTTCATTTTAACTGGATCACCATTAGGGCAACAGATTATTATTTAAATGTAGCTGTATATCATTATAATCAACAAAAGTTGAATTCAAGTGGTTAGCGAATAAGCAGTTCTCACTCCTATTTGCCTCTAGTCAGATCTATAAATGTGATAGCTTCTGGAAAGTTTGCTTTTCTTCTTCAGCTTTTTCATACTTGTCAAAGGTCAATGTTATCTATCAGTTGTTTGACTTTCATTACCTCTAAAATGATTAGAGAAACTCTCCAGATCCCTCCTAATGCCCACCCAAAGAGCATTCTCCTTTTCCTTAGTAAAAGAATCATGAATTTTGTTCAGAGTAGCAATAAATTCAGCTAAAAACATGTGCTTGATTCTTCAAGCCCCACTTTACTCTGGATTGGTCATGTGACATAGTTCTGTCCAAGGAGACAAAAACACGAACTAAAGATTTCTGAGAAAACTTTCATTTTCTTGAAATGGAAACTGTTGCCTTATGCTGTTTGGAACTGGGAAATATCTGGGTGTTTAGCTGTCATCTTGCAACAAGGAGGTAGCGAACTTGCGGGTGCGGATCTACAAGGTAAATGTCATTAATCAGATATATAGAGTCAGCATCCTGACTGTCTGTGTAGACGGTCCAGCTATGGATGCTGCACTGAAGATTTCTGGTTGTGTGAGAGCAATGTTAAACCTACCTATCTCTATCTGTCTCTATCTATCTATATTATTTTTTAAAGGAAAGGTACAGACAAGAATGAAGGCAGTAGCAGGCAAGCAGACAGGAAGAGAAAGGAGGAAGAAGCACTTCATTTATTTTTCATTTTTTAGTTGTTCACACTGATTATTCCCCCAGGACCAGAATTCGAACTCAGGGGTATGTGGCCTACATCCTTCAGAGGCAATTGGCCTACCCTCTGCTCCACCAATCCCTCTCTAATTTTTAGATTTTATTTTTTGGAGTCTATTTAGGGTCACAATTTTGGGTTCTCATATGCCATCTTCCCCACCCACATACGCCGCCTCCTTACTTATCAACATTCCCCATGAGATGGTACATTTGTTACAACTGATGAACCTGCACTAACGCGGTATTTCCCAGAGTTCAGAGTTGCTGTTGGGGTTCGCTCCTGGTTATTGTACACAAGATGAACTTGGGCAAATGTATAGAGATAACATGTCCCGCATCATGATCTCTTATAGAATAGTGTCACTACCCTTATGCCACCCTTAACTTTTTATGCTAGATTTTTCTCAGACCTGCAGTCAAACAAATACATAATTGATTCCCTTTCTGATTTTCGTATCTATCTTTTTCTGTGGTGGAAATTTGGCAATTCTAAATTGCTATGCTAACCATTTTAATGGTCACTAATTAGAGCCAAAGTTATTTTATAGTCATTACTAGTGGGAGTGTTTTGATATTCTTCCCATATGGCATTCAAGTCAGAGACTCTCCATTTCCAAACTATCCCAACAAGGTCAAAATGCTTTGAGATTTATTTTTCTGTGATTTCCCCACATGGTCCAAGGATTAAATAGCAATGGCTACATAGAGAATAGGGCTAAGTGAGTCCCTGATCTAAAAATAACATTTTCCGTAATATTTCAGTTGAAATCAGCTTTTCACCATTAAATACAAAAGCTGTTGCAATGCCCTGAATCTGTATAATTGAGCTAAGAAATTCTCTAAGAATTAAGCTTGTTTTAAGATTTGGAGATTCTGTCTGATTTATTCAGGATGAGGAAAATCATTTTAACAATAACTATCATTGGTACAGTGAGGAGACTCTGGGAAGAAGAAAAACATTGGATGAGTGGGAATGTAAGCTTCCTTGGTCAAATATTTGTTTCTACTACTTGCCCTTTGGAATATCTCAAGGATAAGTCAATATAGAATTTTTCAGAGCAGTTTGTCTATTCTCAACTCCTCAGAGGTATTAGTTTTTTCAGATGGGTAAGGATAAGACAAGGTAGTCTACAATAACATTATCCACAAGAATTATAACGTAAACCATGCATAAAATTTAAAATTTCTAATAGTCACTTAAAAAACAGAAAGGCCACAGGCTAAAATTAATGGATGTATTTTAATATTATTTAATATAATTTTAATATTAATTTATTTAACACAACCAATATAGCATTTAAACATGCAATGCAATCAATATAAAATTATTAACAGATACTTGGATCTTTTTTTAGATAAAAATCTATGTCTGTTCTACACTTACCTCATATCTCAGTTTGGATTAACCACATTCCAAATACGCTAACACATGTGGCCAGTGATGCCATATTGGGCTGTACAGAGCTTTGCCTCTCCCTCTTCACAAGGACAATTGCCACTCTACTGCCAACTTGGCTGTTTCTGATCTTCTCTCCCATTCCAGCCCTGCAGCCACCCTCAAAAGAACAGTGCTATTAGTAACTGACTTCTTGTCAAGTATCTAGACTTGGCTCCAGTGGCGGGAGATGTTTCAATACTATATCAAGGTGCTCTGAAGCTCTACTTAGAGAGCTTTTATTCCTGCACTGCCTCCATTCTTTCATCAGTAGCAGAGAGATTGCAGTGCACATAGAAGACCCTATGAACCAGATGCTGAAAAAATTCAGGTGCTAAAAAACAGAAAGTTTTGAAGCCAACATTCCCACTTAGAAACTTAAGAGAAAATAATGATGAAGTTGTTGTTACAGTGACTAAACAATGGATAAATGTATCATTTTTTCCACATAGAATTCCAGCTAAAGCCAGAGGAGAGATGAAGTATGTTTGGAAGTCCCTGACTGGTGAAGACAATGATTGTGCTTTAAAAGTTCTGTTGCTTAATGTGTTTCTGTGACAAGCTGACTTAGAGAACAGGGCAGTTTGTTTCCTGTTCTTGTAACACCATCTTTATTTTCTTTGTTGTACAATTAAGATCTTTCTTAGTAGGCTTCCTCAAATTAATAAGATGTTTCTTCTACCCTCTTGATTAGATGAGAATATTACTTTGGACAATCATTCTGTATGTAGATGAAAGAACAAGTTGCTTCATTCCTTCTAAAAAAAATACTTTTTCAACATATGACAGTGGCTATCATATTTACCCTTGTAGAGCAAATATTTGAAAGTCAAATGAAAGAGTAGGTATTTGAAAGTCAGATAATACCTACTCACGACCTATTAAAATCCACCTAGTTAAGGCAGAAGCATGATTTCAAAACATTTTCCTCCAGGGTGTGCCATCCAAAAACTTGAAACACACTCAAAACACTTCACACATAGCCAATAGTTTATATTACAGTAGATTGGTGATCAACTCAACACAAAGGTTACACAGGCCTTTTGCAGAGGAGACTTCTGTTATGCTGAATCCTTACTAGGTTCCCAACAAATTCTTAGAATTGAGAGGTACAAAAGCAAGTCCCTCCATTTGGAGAGCAGGCAAAGGCGGTGGTAGAGAGAAGAGTGAACCCAATACTCAGTGAAAGAAGACCGCCGTTTTCAGTCCAACTCTGGCATTTTCTAGATGTGACTTTTAGGCAAATCCCTTAATGTCCTTCCTTTAAAAATGGATAAAGTAATAATATCTCCTCTCTAACAAGGGTGATCTGGAAACTCTTTCAGGATAGACACCACCTTTCTCTGCATCTCCAGGGCTTTTCACTTGTACTTGGAATGCAATAGTTGATTAGGTAATTTCCTAATGATATATTGAGTGAAATGGTTTTTTTGTGAAATGACTTGCAATCCTCATAATGTTTTATTACTGTAAAATACTACTCTAAATCTCTTTTTTTTCTTTTTTAAGAGGAGTAAGAAGTATTTTATTATTTTTATTTTAGTTTTAGATCTTGTTGTTCTCCTTTGGCTCCAGGATGCAAACCCAGGTTCTTGGGATGTGTGTAGCCTGCCCTCAGCTGTGGACCGCTGCTCCATGATGGCATGCCCTCTTATTCTGTTTCTTGCAAAAGTTGACCCTTAGACTGTAAATTGAAAACTACTAGTAGAGAGTTCTTTGTTTCCTAGAAAGAATAAAACATGAGGAGAAACAGAGAAAAATGAAATGGTTTTGAAGTTAGGGTTATTTTATTACCTACAACTTTGCCTTGTGTGGAGAGCTTTCTGGGTAAGGAATATAGTTTGTGGTCATATTTCACAGAGTGGGGAGAAATGGTTTGGTTTTTTGGTATATATGTGCTTTTATTTAAAAACTAGATGAAAAAAAGACTTTTTCACATAACAACCAAATTAGTAACCCAACCTTAGTTGGCAAAGACTATTAGAAGTCCTTGGGGGAACCCACATTAATGAGTAGATAAGAGTGATTTGTTGTTAACACATTCATTGTTTCCATTCTACACTGGATATCAGTCATTTGGCCCATTTTTCAAAGACCCACTTGAATTGTCTGAACCTGTGAACTTCCTGAAAGTCTAGCCACCAAACTCCATTAGGAGAGTCAATGACCACTCAACTAAAGGGTATTTATTTTATTCCTTCCCTCCATGCCAGTCTCTCCAAACCAAGACTAACAGATGTAGTTCCTTTCAAAAGACCATAAACAAGAAAATCTCCTGCCCTTGTGAGATAATTATTTGGACTGGTGAAAATCACAGTGGAGTTTGCTGTCTTTGTATTCTTATAGAAAACCGAGGGGCGCTTTAGTTAAAAATGTGTTAGAATTCAGACAGGCCTCAGGATGAACTGTGTCTTTGTATAGTGAACGCTGTACAGATAATGCAAATCAACAGCGTCAATGAGAAAACAAGCCTGTTTCAAGTACTTCAAGCATTGTGAAAGTGGACCCATGGAGAGAAAAGCAACCGGCAGATTAACTATAAATCTCTCCCTTTATTGATTGAAATGGGTTCCCTAAGGACTTGTCACAGAAGTTATTCCAGCTTTCTTTGATTATTGCCTTGTGAAATTAGAATTAATAAAACAGCACTTCCAAAAAAAATCACCCATAGGAGACATCTGTAATTAATGCATATTTCTTGACATACTGAGGAATTTATCCAAATTCAGGATTTATTGGGGTCTTTTAGTTGCAAGGTGGAAGCAGGGTAGGCCAGAGACCCAGAGACCATGTTAACATTTCTACGGATACAGATCTAGTCTGCAGAAGTTACCCAGATAGACTTCTTGATGTTCTGCATGTAAGTGTACTTGTTGCCTTTTGTGTGTGATGGTGAGGAGATGAGAGTTGCCGTTTATTGAATATTCTACTACCAGTGCCTCACTAAATTGGACAAGAATTATTTAAGGTAGAAACAATGATTCCCCTTTTACAGATAAGAAGAGAAGCTTGGTCAAGATCTATCATTGGTTAAACTGGAGTTTGAATCAAGGTGAACTGACTACTACACTATAGAGATGTCATATTAGAACTCATAGGCAAGAGTTGTTTTTTTGGTGCACTCCGGCTTAGCAGATGATCTAGATGAAAACACAATTCTCCATGTCCTCATTGTTATTTTGAAATGACCTGGAGTTCCACTTGAAAGGACACTTGCACTTACTCTAATATCCAGTATCCGACACAATACCTGGCCTATTGTAGATGTGAAGACATATTTGTTAAATGAATGTTCTGCCTCTTTGGGGGTTGTGGTTAGCCCATAGCAGGAAGACTATGGATTGGAACTGCCAGGAGCAAGGATCAAAATTAAAGGTAAACTTTTCCCATTAATTGAAATAATCCATTGCATTTTCTGGAGAAGTCTTGCTTGGGCGGTGGGACACATTGCAAACATCATTGGGAAAGTGTTCAGAGGCAGCAAAGGAGTATAGTTAAGAAATGCACATAGCGGTGTGTTTTTCCATTTGGTGATAGACAAAAATCAGAATTTAGGCTTCTGATTTAGATTGCACTGAAATGAAACATAATCCCAGTTAATTGCTGTTCCCTAAGGTATCTGGTTGCACAATGTTTTGCAAAATGAAAACCTGTTAAGCACCCATGAAAAAACTTTAGATGCAAAACACTAAAAAATAAGAAAAGAAAATGAATAATAGAGGACACAACAGAAAGGTAGCTCGCACCTTCATTCTTGTCACGTAGGCCTACATAACTTGGGACAATGGCGCTTATGAGCAACTGGGGCGCTTAGAAAATGTCTTAGGTTTGATTTCCACCTCAGAGACAAAATTGAATGGGAAGATTCAAAGAACCAACACTTTGAGGGTAAGTTCGTCACTATGATCTGAAACCTGACTTGTCTCAGGCTGATTTTAAAATTAGGATGAGACACCCCGCAGAGGCAGAGTGTCATTTCAATCTGTGCAGACTGAGGCTTCTAGGCTTTCTATTTCATGGTTATTTCTCTGAGGAGTGCAAATACGAGCTTTGGATTCATTAGTAAAATTCGGGTTAATGATCTGAATGGGAGCGACCTCATAACCCTCGGAAGCCAAACCTATCGCTCAGGTTTTCTGAATAATGTGCCAGTCCGATCACTCTGTCAAAATGCTGCCCAGGCAAATATACAAGGGTTTGGGGTAGGGGTTCCTGATCCAGGTCTTGTCCAAATAATTTAAAAGCTAAGCAATTTGATTACTTTAGTCAAGCAAAAACTCAATTCAGTGAAGGAAAACAACACTGAACTGGGCTGGAATCCCCCCCCCACCGTCTCAGTTGGACATGTTGGCATTTTGAAACTTCTGCTTTAAGTTAGGTCTCACTGATGTTTGTCCTGAGAGGTAGTAAGGAGTAGTTGAGTCCCCAAATCTAGATTTATGCTTCAGGTTTGCATATCATTAACTCGGTTCTGACCCTGGAGTCATCATTTATAGGACACGGAGTTGAATGAGTTCAGAACTTCCAAAATGATTGCTCTAGATTGCTGGTACCCCATGAGAATTTGGAAAATTTATTAAGATACATGTGGTTTATGAAATGAAGTGCTCACCAATGAACTGAGACAAGCGATAGTAAGGAGAAATACTTCTGTTTGCCTGTTTTCACTGGTAGGACTGTGATCAGAGAAGCAACCATTGGTTGAGTCAAGGGAACATAGCTTTGGGTTTATGTTTTCATCCAGATTTTTGAATGACTAGGAATTTTATTTAAGTTACATTATACATGTGTGAATTTAATAAGACTACAGCTTGGTATATTCACTGCTGTCACTTCCAGCAATCATACATTCTGTCAACATGAAAAAGATGAGACCATAGCTTCTTTATATTCATCCTAGCATTTGAAGACTCCCACTTTCCATGAGATGCAGCAAAAATAACTTATGTTAGACTCTTACGAGTAGATTTGTCTTTTTAAAATCACATCCAGATTATGCATATGGATGCTCAACAGGGTAAGTCTGAGAATTAAGTGAAACAATATATGTAAACCACCCATCAAATGGGAGAAGTCTAACATACTTTCATTCTTACCTTCATCTACTCCCAAGAATTCTTCTTTTCATTATCTTATAGCTTTTTTAATGCATTCTCAATGGGGACCCCCTTGTCCTAGTTGAGTAAATCTTCTTTCTGGATCCCACATTGTTTTCATTCCAGACAGCATGTGCTTCTTGACTATGTTGTATTTATGGAAAGAATGAATGAATGTTACTTACGCGTCTAGCACTTGGTAAATATTCTCCAGCTGGCATATCCCAGGAGTCTTCAATAAATACTCAGTACTGTTTAAAGTACTTTAAAGAATCTCTTTCATCTATATGTGTGTGTGCATGCATATATAATAAGCCACAATTAACTGTTTATGCATATACATCTATAATAAGTGCTTTGTAAACAAAACCCTCACTGACTACAAATGGCATATTTGAGTGACACCATGTGTGTTCCTGAGCATATGTCAGGGGAAAGAATCTGTCCAAATCCAACCTCAACTTTCTCAGCAAAATGAAAACATGAAATAAATAGAAATAAATGAAACATAATAAGAAAATGATGATATTAGAATGCTTACTTCCTCTGAAAATCTCTGTGACCCTCAGAAGTTACTTATTCATGTGAACTCCTGTTTCCTCATTTTTAAACACAGAGATGATAACAGCACTCTTGGAAGGTCACTCAGGGCACAGAGTCATCAGAAATGATGTCTGGATGCCAGCCAGTGTGTTGTATTGGTGCAGACCAGCCAAATATCTGCTCTGATTTTGGGGATTAAATACACATAAAAAGGCCTGTACGGTGACTAACCTGTAGAAGATTCTGAATAAATGTTCATTTCCTCTCACCATTGAAAAGTGGAGAGTCCCATGAGATGAATGAGGATTATCCACAACTTCCCAAGGGATTCAGAATTAGTTTATATAGCTATGAAAATATCATTCTTAGTCCCATTAGTTTAGTTTCAATTGGTTTAAAATTGTTGTTCTGAAGACATTTATTTCTTTACAGTGCTCATTTGGCTTTGGGTAACAAAAGAAGGCACCTACCTGAGACTGTCTTTTTGATGAAAATTGCAAATATTTCCCTTTTGATTACTGATTTTCCAGATTAATCTGCTGAGAGAAACAGAAGTAAAAATTTAGGAGTGAAAAATGCACTGGATTTATTGAGAAGCACATTAAGGAAGGATTGATTTAGCACAACTGTTTCCTGGATATGATTTTTGTATTGAATGTGGTTCGTGAGCTTGTTCCTTTCAACTCTCTTGTGACTGTCATTCATGAAACACCTACCTGATGGGATTACCTATATTAAACCTGTATTAGAATTAGTTTGGGGATTTAGTGCTCTCGGAATGCCATTTTATTTTACTTGATTACTTAAATAACTTCATTGCTTTAGTCAAAGAAAATTAATTAATTTAAAGTCAAAGTCCGGCTAATGGTCTGTCATGCTATTAACACTCACGTTATAATTCTTTTAGGGGTCTTATGGAAGGTACATTGCGGGGAGGAGACTACAGTACATGTGGTCGATCATAACTGACCGAAAGCACTTGAGTCTTTTGTAGTTGAGAAGAACGAAGATTTCCTGCCTTTCAACAGCTCCAATGAAATCCTGGCATTCTCCAATGGCCCCGTAAGTTATACCTCATCAGTTAGAAAAAAACAAAAACAAAAAAACCAGTTTTAATCTACTTGACTTGCAAGCTTGAGAAATTAAAATCTTTTCACAGCAAATGCGGCAGTATTTAAGTTAGAAGGAATTCTACAAGAACACGAAAGTAGCTTGACAAATAAAGACATAAAATTTAATTCTGACTACTATTTGCCTAGAAATATGACCTGGGTGATAAAATTAAGAACATAATCACTATTTGTTATAAGCTGTCATACATCTTATTCCTCCAAATGAAGAGGTGTAAAATGTTTTCCGATGTTCTTTCAATCTTTAGTGACAAGAGACAACAGATACCCTTGATCGTTTTGTGCTAGGTTCTCTTCCAGAACTTTTCTCTGGTACTATGATTCTTGCAGAATTATCTTCAAGGATGTACAAAGGTCATCTTCAGATGTTTGCAAAACTCTGAGAGATAAAATCAGTTACCTTTCTCTCATGACCCTAAACTCTATGTGATTACTCTTTTATAGATTCATTGCCCCATTCCTTGTGAAATCAGGAATTCTGGCATGAGAACCATTGGGAAAGTTACCTCTGCTCCAAAGCGGCTAGCAGAGAATTTGCCTGCAGGAAAAGTGGCTGGTCCTGACACTTTCACTAAAATCACACATGCACGCACGCACTCATGCACACACACACGGCCTTCTCTTTTCTTCTTGTCTTCCAGACACTGCACAGAGAGACCCTTTAATAAATCAGTGTTTTAGGGCCAAATTCCTCAAAGGCCTTCTTAAGAGCTTTGACCCTGCTTGTTGTGATAGTGTGTGAAGGGGCTGGATAAATCAATGGTGTCTAACCCGCAAATCATGCCCTCTCTGAAGGGTTTTGCGGCTTAAGCCAAAGGAATTGGTTTTTTATCATCCACACTAATTGCCATTCCCATAGAAAACTGTGCAGGATTGTAAACGAGTTACAGAGATCCCAGCCCTGAGTCCATAAAGCGCTTTTTGTAAGGAAACCTAAGATCTAACAAGAGGGCACAGACTTAACAGGTGGAAGGCAGAATTTCCACAAGTGTACTATGCTTTCTCAGACTTATTAGATGCTGCGATGAGGGAGGAAGATGTTTCTAAAGCCCCTCACTCAGTGCTAGGGATGCCCTGACTCAGCACACATCTTTGGGGTCAACTCAGCCTAATGTCATGTCCTGGTGGGGAGCTGTGTGGTCGCTCTCAGCTTGCCTGGCCCTGACATTTGGTGGTTCATGCTCCACAGGGTCAGGAACCACTGATGATGAAGGGGATATGGAAAGCCCACTGGGAGCTGTGATGGCCCCTTTGCAGGGCCGATGTCAGAGCTGGTGGTCTGGCAAAAGAGCCCACGGTCTGTTCTCTTGAAATTCTCAGTGAAATGTGACGGCCTTCTGGCCCTCTTCCTCTGTTTACACACTGCAGCTAAATGGGAGGAAATTCCCTGGGGGCAGTGTGCCTTGCAGGATTCAATACCAACTGGTTTACTTGGGTTCCTGTTTCTGTTTCCAGGGTTGTCTCCCAGTTGGAAGTGTCTACAGTTTTGTGTGGGTCCCTGTTGGAGGGCCCACAGCACAGATGAATCCTGTAGGTTGAAATAAGGTTTTTTTTTCCTGATGAAGTATCTATGATGACATACTGTTTACTGTATCCTATTTTCCATCTCCTTGAGTTTCCTGCAAGATTATTTACCTATTAATGTGATGTATCTGTCTATGTATCATTTATCCATCAGGGTATCTATGTGTTTACAAAGAACCCATCAGACAGTACCTACGAGCTCTGAACTTGCGTCCAACAGGCAAGCTAGAACTTGTCTAGGGCTGAGAGTCTTAGTTCTTGATCTAGTTTTATTGAGGGCAATTAGCATAAAGGGAACAGGTTTATAGGCAGCATTCAAAACTTTAAAATGTTTCATAATCTTCATAATCAAGCTCTTAGAAAAAAAAAAAACAAAAACTCTAGTGCAAGCTGATGAATCTTTCTTTCTCAGTTTCCCTGTTTATGAAGTGGGGTGAGACACCTCTCTGGGAGAGTTAACGCCTTCATCTAATGGTATATGTACCACCGTCAAATTTAATCTTTCATTCTTTCCCCCCCAAAACCATGGGAGGGTGACATGCAGATGGGCGATGTGTTTCTAAGCTACAGCCATGAGGCAGTTGCAACAGCGTCTCCCTGGGGCTGGCCCGGTTCCACACGTCGTGTTTCTCATGTCTGCCGAGGCAGAGAAGGGAACGTGTGGGGAAGGGAGCTGGGAGAGACAAACGGAATGGTGGAGCCAACTTTCCCAAGCAGCACAGAGCATATGTGCTACCAAAGGCACAGATATGAGCTCACTCCGGGTCCCCTTTGCTAAGAAGCGGGAAAATTCTCGTTATCAAGGGAGGTCACACCATTAAGAATGGCCCATTTGAGTGTGACACTTTGAAGAAGAGGGTCCATAAAATTTGGTTGTTTGTCTGCATCTTAAAACACAGCCACAGAGAATGCAGAACTATGTCCCTGGAACACAGTGCTGGGTTTCTGGGAAAGAACAGCATCCTGTACCAGCCTGCATCCCTGGGCCTCAGACCCCACTCCACACCATCAGACACTGGCCTGACTCCTGGCCCTCTCAATCCCATCTTTTCCTATGATCCTAGTAAGGACACACACCTGCCCTTAGCATGATACGCACCTATACAATCACTTCTTCTTTCTTTCATTCAGTGACCATATAACCCCCTTTAAATCACAACAGCTTTCAGATTAGCTCAAGTTATTTTCTTACTGCCTGGTAATATGTGGCAGTGACCACATATTCCTGCTCTTCATGACTTAATTGTGGTGTTTTGTTCCAGTAGGGGTTTAATACATGTGAAATGATGTTTATTTCACTATTTCCTAAAAACTAAGGACAACTACTATTTCATTTTGCATCTCTTACTCTACTCTAGGATGAAAAATTCTGAAGATCCAGGGGCCATTAATCATTAAAGAAGAATGAGTCCAGACAGAGTTTGTTGGAGAGGCGGAGCCGTCCATTTAGTTTAGCTAATGGATCAAGTCTGCCCTAGAAAGTAAGGAATATAGACACTGCATGTCTTTTCATAATATATCTGCTGTCTGAGGGTCTGAAGTGAGGTATTGGAACCTGTATTTCAATCCTCTCTCCATTTTAGGTTTTTTCATTCCAACCCATAATCTAACTATTTTTAAACATTTCTGCCTTTATAGACTATTTTATTCTTCAAAGATCTAAACAAAAAGCCATACTTCAATATTTAAACTCTTTAACAGGAGAACTGGTGCAAAACCCCGTTATTTTATTTATTATTACATTATTTTATATTATAATATAACATATTATATGATACATAAACCCTGTTATTTATTAATGTTTTAGTAATAGGTCCTAGTGTTACAGTAATTGAGTCAAAATAATAAAGGGAAATTGAGGCACGCATGGGAGATGTTATTTTATGACACAGTAAATCACTGGTTGGGCCTAGTCATATTGGTTACACTTCTAACACTGAAATAAAATGACTACTTTAGTGAGGAAATTGCTACTATAGTTCTGGCAGGGGCATGAACAAGACAGCACAGGCTAGCTATAATTTTTGACACCAAGGTTAATTTTATTATGTGCTTTATGTATTTTCAATAAAATATATAGGTAATTAAAAATTGAACTGTAGCGCTTTTTTGGATTTATAATAATTAGCACACACAGTGCACTTTATATTTTCAAAAGCTTTATGCGTCTTTAATTAACTACTTCATGCTACACAAGTGAGGTAGTGAGTATGATTATACCCATTTCACATATGAGCAAGCTGAATGAAGGGCGCTTAAGTAGTTGCCTACGGGCTTCTACAGGGCAGAAGATATACTGAACTGCAGAGCCGGTGGCACCAGTCCTGACTGTCTCCCCTATCACCTTTAGTAGCTGAATTGTTCTCAGGCGTAGTAGACAAATGTAACAATGAAATCTTAACATCTTTTTTTTCCATCTTGGGAGGATTTTTTAATAATACTTTGCTTTAATACAAGGCCCTCAAGTTTCTTAATTCTATTGAATAACCAGTGTCTCTTGGAAGAGAGTGAAGTATGTACTATTATATATCCTCATAGGTGGGTCAATGCAAACACTGAGATGCCACCCGAGACACCAGTAAATCAGTGGCTTCCTAGATGGATGAATACGAAAGGTCCACACACTGAAACCCTGGCCCCCAGACCCCCATCCACCTTCAATCAGACCTCTGTGGTCCCCAGCTTACAACAGAAAGAACCCAGTCAGGATTTTTTCCTTTCACTTTTGAGATCACAGGCATTTCAATGTCAATACCTTACAGATTTCCACCATGAAACTTCCAAAACACTAAGATCATCACTATCCTAGTTACCATTCTTCCTCCACCAAGAGAAATGAGGAAATACTCCTTTCTTCTGAGAGTAAATCCTACTCACCACTACCCCCTCCCAAGCAGGAGACACTGAAGGTGCTACTTTTGTTCTTTCTTTAAACACAACATATGGAGAAAGTATTTAAGACTTCCCCTTTGCTTCTAGTGTTTAACAAAGACCAAGAATTGACTTTTGTAGAAATCACATTTCTCTCTACTTAATACTCATGTGTGGATACCAAGTAGTAGCATTAAACGACAGATCATTAACTATTTCCAGGCCCCATAGTCTCAACCTGCCCTGCTTTGAGGAAATGGATTAGTTGCAGGTATAATTCTAGACAGATTCAAGTTATTAACACAAAGACTCAAACTTTGCTTGGTGTGGTTTGTCTTACCTGTTCTCTGGAAGATAGGACTCACCCAATCTTAAAGGCATTAGGGGTCATGGCCCAAGGTTGATATTTCCACTGACAGAAGACAAGTTTCCCCTTTTCATTTTAAGATTTTTGAAAGCATAGATAGAAAAAAGCATCCCCTGACATGCTGCTTTTCCAATGAGGAAGTCTTTCATTGGATTTCGAGAATGTGGTAACTTTTCAAGTGAAATTGAAAATAACAGTAGGAATAGAACAAGTCTGTTCAGGCTCCATGGTAACAGTGCCAGAAGATATCATGGAAGACCAGATCTTGGTACATTGGAATAACTAGCCAATCATGATGGAAATGAGATCTTAGCAAGAGAATTACATTGTGGAGACAGGGAGAGGAATTCTTATCCCTTTTCTGTGCCTTAAGGCTATAGGTATAAAGTAATTCAGGCAGCAGTTGAGTTTTGAGAGGTTGATCTAAATAATGTGTGATTGTAGGGTGGGAGGGGTGGAAGGTGAGGGTGCACTAGGAGCTGAAGGAGCACCTGCAAGAAACACCTCAACTGAATGTAGGCTTATGCGGGACAAGTCTTCCCCTACATGCCTCATTTCCTTTCGTTTTTCTGGAAAGCACAGAGGCTTGCATGTGTTTGACAGAAGGATGATGCTGAAAAGGTTTTGGACAAAGAGTAATAGTTGGTGAGGGACAGACATGCAGTAAATGAAGAGGAAGACTGACCTTTCAGCCCAACAGTGATGCTGAACTCTGGTAGTCTGTAAGATGATGATTATATGCTTTAATTTTTGTGTAAATATCACATGCTTGATGTTTTTGAAGATACTCTGCTCTTTGTGTTAATTTTCTTCCTAAGCAAAATTTAAAAAAAAAAAAGCTTAACTAAAAATTAAGTAATAAAATGAAAAATAAATGGCTGTTCTATGCCCAGTATACTCCAGTCATTCATCCTTGTAAGAGTCTATGAGGCATGCATCATTATCTCATTTTTTAGCCAAGGGAACTGAGCTCAGACTTAGGTTAATTGCCCAACATCACATACTTGCTCAGTGAAAGAGCCTTGACTGGATACCCAATTCATTTGATTCTGATTCTTTTATTACTTAAACCGACAAAGTTGTGAGTCAGAGCATGAAATCAGACAGCCCACATTAACATTTGCCATGGTGTCTGAAACTGAGTAAATGCTCAATCACCATTGGTTATTTTTCAGAGTGATTGTTGATTATGATAATAACTATTTTATGCAGAGTTTGCTGCATTTGGTTAAAGCCAATATTGTAGGATCGGGTCATCCCACCTCTTTCTACACATTGAATGAGTAACCCTGCATGTCTGTCCATGCCACGCTCATGAGTGACGTCTGCCTTACACAGGGGCTGAATGTGGCCACGATCAACCACACATGAAGGAAAGTAGAGGTCCTGCTGATCTCACATTTCCAACTTCTCCACCAGGATTTCCTCAGGCCTCACATTAGAGGGTTTAGTTGAGGGCAGGTGACACCAGCATCTTTGTCACTGATAGGCCTGTATTCCTCATGCTCAAAGGCAGATTGTACCAAATGACATAGGCAATGTAATCCTAAATCACTCATTTTGGAGATGCATATGCAAACAAACACACATTTTACACCTCTTTTGTAAGACAAGAACATTTAGATCCAAGTTCCCTTTGATTTTATCAGTGATTTATCAGATCGAGAAAATGAGTGGGCCTCTTTTAGCAGTGGATGAGGAAAGCAGCGCTGGTTGTCCCTTCTCCCGGCCTATACTGAATAAATTATTTCACATCTTTCTATCTGATTTTTCATGTCTATAAAGCTACCTGCCTCAGGACATAATTCGTGAGATTGACTTTTGAATGTACTGCAGGTACAATACTGCAGGATTAAGAGAACCTAGGAATCTGGGGAAAGTGTACTGTTAAACGTTTGGATACTCTTGTTTGTATTCCCTTAGTAAGCTGGTACTGATGGCTCTGCTCTTTCTAGTTTACAGACTCTTAAGTCAGTGGATGAGCAACTGAAAAAGCCCAGGTATATTCGTGAAAAGCAGCTTTTCCATTAACAGCCATTCCCCCAATCAGATTAGAGGGAGCAGAACAGCAAAGAGAATAACGGAAGGTCTGTAACTCATACTCAGATCCCCCCAGTTCATTTGCATCCATCTGCTTCTGGAGAGAATCTCTGTGGACTATGAATTGTCTGTGGAGACAGTTTCTGATGCGTCTGCGAGAAGTGATCTTCCTCTAAGTATTCGAAATCAAAGGGTTTCTAGGGCTTCGTGAAGGTGGAGAGATGTGGCTTTTCTAGGGTGGCTGTTTTCCCATGATAGATAAGCATTTACTTAAGTGAAACGTTTATCAGCATGAGCTCATGTTCATTGCACTGGGCCATGAAGTCTGTTACGGGATGTGAGGTCTGTTATGAGATGTGCTGCTATCTAATGATGCAGGATCGAAATCCCTTCCAGGGCTCCACAAGTCAGGTCTGAAATACCTCTTTGGAAATGGCCTGGACATCTCATGGAGTCCTACGTTCTAAATACGAACTGGGAAGGAAACAAATGCAAAAGGAAAGCGAGCTAAGGACAAAAAATGAGTGTGATCATGATGTGCTTCCCCAAGCAGAGGATGGGCATTTTGCTCTTTTGTGTTGCAAAGTCTGAATTTGTGGGGAGATTTTGCAGAACAACATCAGCCACAATCCCAGAAATGGTTGGCTCACAGTGGATCAGGTTCCATTCCATCTTGGGGTCACTTTATTTGCAGTGATCAAGGGTGCCTCATAGACGTAATGAGTGAAGGAAGTGTTCTTGAGACTCTTAACCCTTTGCCTGGATTGCTTTGGATTGGGCTTCAGCTTAAACAAGCTCCTAGAGGAGCCTTATCCCTGACAGGGAACGTAATTGCCACCCAAGAGGAAATGAACAGCAGCGACATGAACCTGGAGTGAGAAGTTAGAAATGCAGGCCCTGTGTCTGGCTGCGTTTCTGGATTCTCTGACTTGAGCCCAATGTAGCGGCACTTAGCAGGGGGTAGCTGCTTTGCTGCTGCATTTGAAGGCCCCAGAGCTGCTGGCCTTGGTTGCAGGTTCAGAGATACAGCCTTCTCCACTGTATTGGTTGGAAGGCACCATTAAAAAAATTTTGAAAAAGAAAGGTGGAACGTGAATTGTACTCGTTGGCGAGATTACGCTGTGTCTGCATAAGCACTGCGTGTTTCAGTGTGGGTTTGGCCCGGGTCCTGGGAACCATTAATTAACATCGTGCTTTAGCTGTTGGCAGATCAGCTAGGGTGCTTCATTACGTGGCGGCACTCTGAAGCCAACTAGGATTTTAAATCATGTTCCTAATGAACAGCATTCCTATATGGCTTTGGGGACACGTACTCCAGGAGGGTGTATTCATACCTAGACACGTCTCTAACTTGGAATCAGTCTAAGTTCCTATCTGGAGAATCTTTGATTTTGCTCTCTCCCCTTATGCTGTTGACTTGCTGGATGTTTTATTGAGATTCTCTCTCCAAGGCTCATGTCCTGTAGTTTCTGGGGTTAAGCTCACTGCTTCCTACCTTTGATGGTTGTTTTCAGGCATGTTTGGACCTTCTGTGCCAAGTGTGTTGGGAAATCAGCAGTTTCTTCTCATAAAGTCCATGAGTCGTTTAAAATCATCCACTCATGGAGAGGGTAAAGCACCTTCACCCTTTTCCCCCTAGGCCATTTCCATGTCAAAGGACACCATGACTCTTGAAATCAAAATCCGTATTCTAAAATCCCTCAGAGATTCTTGTAACTGCCTGGTGCAGAAAATGGATGTCATTTTAGATTTTGGGAAATGAAGGGTCCACCTCATTACATTTTACCACTGAAATCGCTATTGTTTCTTCCAGTTCTCCTGGTTTATGGGGCTGACATCACCCAGAGATGAGAGAGAAGTTTTGTGGCGCTGTTTCAAAAGCCAAACACTTCTGAGTTAGTCACTAAGTTAATAACAACACAAGAACTGTTAAAGATGGACCGGGCTGGCTGCAGCTGGAATTGCACAGGGCACCTGCTGCCTGTGCCCGGGGGCTTGGGGAGGGGAGAACAAACAGGTCCTTCAGCAGGATCAGGAACGGGTAGGCACAGCACTTGTGATAGCTGGACACCCAGACCCCAGATTGGCAGTGATAGGACGCTAAGAGTTAGGATGTCCTTACCTCCGAGAGACTCCTTCTCTACCCACGGCTGGCTTGGCTGGTCAGCATGGCATGGAACAGTCTTCCTACGACTTACTGACTTTGGACTAGTCCCTGTTTCTTTTGAATTTCTCTCTTATTTGCATAGGTGCCTATGGCCAAAGCTCTGCCTGCTGTCAGGCTGGAGGTGAAACCATACAAATTTCGGCTTTTTTTCCAGTCTTCTCCCACTTCCACTTAATTGCCACCCTTAATCATACACTCTTTTCTTTCCCTCCTTGGGATAAGTTTATCGTTTTCCTCTGTGTCGTTAGTCAATGCTGCAAACACAAATGGAATACGGAGAATACAAAGTTACAGACAAGGTTCGTTTTAACTGTGACAGTTTCAAAAAACTTTCCTCTTTTGACTCTGTCACTAGCTCTTTTCTGAAGCATTGCTCTAAAATGTCAAGCTGTATTTTATGTTTTTGCAGCTGTATGGCTTTAATACAGGCTCAGAATCATTTATTGGCATATCTGACTGAACTTTTTGTTTTTATAGGTGCATAAATGTGTTATCGAAGATATTTTGGCATTTACCAAAGTCTCAAGTTTGCAGCTTGGGTCAAAAAGACCTACTATATTGCCCCACTCCCCTACTCTCTTGAAAGAAAAGAACAGGGCTCCTTGACAGGTGCTCTGGATTTTTGTACTAAATCCTTGGCTAAATTTATTTTGCTAGAGATTGCACTAAAAAGCTAAAATGCCAGCACTCATGGCAAGATATTTTCCTTCCCCTGGCTTGTCTAGTGTTTTATGGGAATATTTCATCCCCATTTCTTTTGAAGCATCATTTTTACAGTATGTCAGATGTCCCTGATCCAACTTTAGCAATGATTCTGAAACCTGACTAATATATCTGCATTGATATGGGGAAGACTAAATGCAAAAATAAAATTCTGTGTAGGGGACTAGGAATTTGTAATTTTGAATCTCATCAGCTCATCCTGGTGACTAGCTGGTTCAAGAACATCTGATGTGGAGAATAGGGGTGTGTATGTGTGTGAAAGTAGATGCATTCAGATGAGATTTAGGTGTTAGAATGGAACAGAGGATGTTTCCCTGCTTCTTTGGCCTTTTTGTCTACTGCAGACCTGGAAATAGAGACATGGGGTTTTGTCACAACAGTATTTTGGAATCCACATATTAGTTTTGTACGTGTTGAGACGTCTTTGCGGCAAGAGTGGCAGATGCTTCCTGGCCCTAGTTCACAGCTCTGTGGATCCAGTGTTGCCTTCTTTGTCTCCCATCTGCATATGCAGGTCAGTTCTTTGAGGATCTGGAGTATTTTCTTGAAGCCCAGTCAGTCCTCCTAAGAATTCTATAAAACTGGAATTTATTGCATTTATTTCAATTGTTTCCAATTGAAAAATCCATGTATAACTTCACTCCGTCAAAACTTAACAGCAAATGACTTGCTGTTGGCCAGAAACTTTGCCAACAATAGAAACATTCAATGACACATATTTTGTATGTAGATGTATACTATACCGTATTCTTGCATAAAGTGAGCTAGAGAAAAGAAAGTCCTACTAACAAAATCCTAAGTGGACCAGTACAAAGGTCTCCATCTTCATTGTCTTCTCGTTGCGTAGGCAGGAGGAGGAGGAATGAGAAGAGGTGAACTGAAAAGACATTTGCAGAGAAAATAGACCCGTGTGGTTCAAACTCATGTCGTTCAAGGGTCAACTGAATATTTAATCTCATTTAGTCAGCAGTCATTAAAACTTAGTATGCAGAGGCCCCTTTGGTAGTCACACAGAAAGGGAGATGAATAAGGCGGTTTCCAGGCCTTAAAGGCATATAATGTGGAGAAACAGTCAGATAAAGAGAAGACAGCAATGCATGTGTGACGTGTGCTCAAGACCTCTCAGGGGCATTTAACTCAGAGCCAGGAAAGCAAGGCTCAGACAAGGACCCTTTGAAGAGGTGAAGAATAACACTCAAAGTGTCCTCTATGAGCCAGTAACACCGAACACTAACTCTAAGACTTGTTGGGCGCATGACATTTTGAGTAGGTAGGGAACCTGATTATTTCCACTTTATGGGAAAAAGTATGCAATTTACTGGGCTTAATCAGATGGTAAGTGATGAAACAAAAGATTATGATCTAATTCTGAGGATACCAAATCCTACTTCACCTTGGTGATGCCAAGGAAACTAGTCCCACACAGAAATGGGTCATCAACCAGTCTTATCTGAAACTAGTTGGCTATGGGAGCTTTTCTCTCTGAATTCACCAGGGGAGAAAAGAGCTGGTGTGGATCTCTGTAAAGGACAGGGGTCTTGAGACAAATCTGGGTTTGAACCTCACCTCAATAGCATTAGTAGGACTTTGGTCAGATGGAACCTCTCTATTTCTTAATTTTCTTCTTAGAAGGGGGTGAGATGGATGGGGACAAAATATTTCTATCTCATAGGAAGCTGGAAGGATGACGTATGTCTGGCACAAAGTAGCTTTTCAATCCTTGATAGTGATTGCTACAATCATCATTATAAAGAGCATTTCTCAGTGGTGCGGAATATTGGTACAGAGCAAGGCAGTAGCTTGAGAGTCAAGATCAATGTGAAGATTTAGAAGAAGACAGAAGCTGTATTCAACACTGCAGACTTTTTTTGTGTGGGATCATACAACACACGCAAGACACCTCCATCCTTGACTTTGTTTTGTAGACGAGAAAAGCAACACATATCTGAAGAGTAAGGAGAAGATATCCTGAAGTTCTGAAAGGATTAGTATCTCAGTGGAGCAAATCTTTGTCTCCATTTACCTTACCAAATACTCGCTCAAATTTAGCATATCCAGAAACACGCATAAACAGAACTTTCCGCATCTACTATCCAGTGAGTTTCACCCACCAGAAAACTTCAAAAATGATTACCTTTTCTTTGGGAAGTCTAAGAAATACTCTCAGATTTAATGAGAGGAAACAGAAATGATTTTATTAAAACCAAAGGAAAATAAAAACCCATTGTGTCCCAATGTCCATTGGACACTACTATGATCCCATATAGAATGAATGAGGTCCATAAAGTCCTATATATATTTTTTTTTTACAGTTAAAGAAATTGTAAATTACAATAGACATACAGAAAACTGTACGACAAAGTATAACTTACTGATACATGAATTATATGTGAACACCCTTGTAACTGCATCTAGGTTAAGAAAGAGAACATGGCTGGTCATCCCAGAAGCCCTCCACATGCCCCCATAACACTCCTTCCCCATTCTAAAAATAACCATTATTCTGTCTTTTATGGTAATTGTTTCTGTGCTTTTCTTTCTAGTTTTAGCATCCAAATGGTGTCCCAAGTCCCCGAAGTTTAACTTTGCCTGTTTTTCAAACTTTTTATAATATATGCCTTTTAAATGATGTGGGGTTTTAAAAGCTCACTGGGCCGGGTTTCACAAGAACCCATAGAGAACAGAAGAATACTCAGCGGACAGGCTAACAAATGGTGCTGATGTGGTTCAGGCAGCAGAACAGGGTGAAGTGGGGGTAGAATCTGGAGAGGCCCTGCGGGGTCTCCCACCAGCAGGAGGGGCTCGGGGAGCTGCCCCACTGAATTCGCCTCCACGCCTTCAACTTTCCCAGGTCTTCCACTAGCGGGCAAGTGAAATGGGGAGGAGGACAGGCACGGAGAGTCTCTGGAAGCCACAGGAACATTAGAGGCCGGCTTTCAGCGGCCTTTCTAGGCCTCAGACTTTCAATGATCAGCCTCAGCCCCTTGGCCTTGAGATGGTGGTGACAGGGACCTGGCACAGGCCAGCACGGTATCCACACCTTTCCTGTTGAAGACGAGATTTGACAACAGAAGGGAGGATGGGACACAATTTGACGAGATACACAGAATAATACCGAAGGAGGCTGAGAAGGGAAGTAGAGGTGAGAACAGGATTTGTGAACAGGCAGTGAAGATCAGTTCCGCCCTTTGGCCCAGCCTGCAACGTGCTGACTTCATTTTCTCACCTTTAAAATCCGCATCTGGCTGCCACACACTTTCATGGGGCAGAAACGGACCGCTTCTAGATCGGGAGGGAGAGGAAACGTGTGAGCAGGCTTGTGCTCGCTCTGTGTGGGCAGCAGGCTTGCTCTGTGTTATTTCATACATCATTAAAATGCTCCGGCATTTGCCCCAAGTCAGCCTGCCTTTAAAATGTTAATGAGGAAGGAAAACACAAAAGGAAAAGAAAATGCTCATTATTTGTTGCAAGAAAATGCAGGGACCCAGGTTTATCCATCAGTCTCCTCCTTGGAGGAGAGGTTCCTGCTGAGGGAACAGACTTTCTCAGAGGAGAATTGAAAGTCAGAGAAGATCTGGACACTGAGCGTCTATCCTTTCCGTGGCCTTGGGCTGGTTGCCTCAGTTTCCCCCTCCATAAAATGGGCATAATAATACTTAATTACTTCACCATGCTGAGGTAAGGATTAATTAGTTGATGTTTGTATGTGGCTTTGAAGCCAGAAAAATGCTACAACAGAGCTGAGCATTATTATTAATAATACATTTCAACGGGGTTAATGATTGCATTTGCTGTCTCCAATTTCTCTGGCAGTTTCAGCTGGTGAGCTTATTTTTTCGTTCCACTCATTAAAAAGAAAATAAACAGTAGCCCCACTGGCAGAAAGGAGCATGGTCTTCATGGCACAGAGGAAGACGCATGTGCGGTGGAACTCCACAAGACACGCTGTGAAATCTCAGCGTTTTGAAATGATACCTAAGTAGCCTTAAAGATGAAGAAAACACTAGAAAATGCTAGTCAAACATGTGCATGATGAGAACCACACAGAGCTGGGAGGTCAGCACTTTCCAGAATTGATTTAACTCCTGTGCTTTGGACCTAACCACAGAGGAGTTTATCTTTTGTCTGTCTTGGGTTGTTTTTCTGTCTTTGGTCCCCTTTTCTGGCCTCCACCCCTTCCTGTACTAGGTCACTTGGGGTGTGTTGGTGTGTGTGGTGTGAGTGAGTGTTGAAAATCTCTGGTTAGATCCCTGCCCTCCCTGATGTCGCCTTCTGAGGCACTTTTGCGTTGTTGAATTCTGACCCCCTCCAAATGGAAATGAAAATGCTAGCAGTTGCTGTCTCTGCTAAGCCCCTGGTCCCAGGTTGAAGTTTGAGAAATAATTGTCTCTTGGAGTCAGGATTCGAGACTTCTTGAGTTGCCAAGGTTGAACATCTAGTAAAACAAGCTCACGATCCACAGGCTCTGATGTTCTGCATCCGCCCTAAAAGCTGATGCTTCCCCAGTTGCCTCTGGTTGGGGGTGCATTTGTCACAACCTCCCCAAATAGTTTGTTCGGCCCTCATTCACTTCTTCTCCAAATGAAATCCTCAGACCAGTATCTCCTGGGAACC
Organism: Solenodon paradoxus; assembly: GCA_004363575.1. NCBI lineage: Eukaryota > Metazoa > Chordata > Mammalia > Eulipotyphla > Solenodontidae > Solenodon > Solenodon paradoxus. The sequence continues at coordinate 954,577 of RJWH01000216.1, read as the reverse complement.
CATTAGACATGCAGCCTCTCAGGACTGGAGCCAGACACAAGAGCTCCAGCTGACCTGATGGGGCTGCAAGTCTGAGAACCAGGGGTCCACTTTGGTTGCAGTGGCCCACTATAGCCACAGACACAGAACACTCATGCCAGAAATCAGGACTTTATCCTAGAGCTAAAGTTTTGTCTGGAAATTTAGAACGATTGGTTTGCCATTGCTAGGGAGCTGGGAAGGAAGGCGTAGGCTGATAAACATCAGCATTGCCTCCCAGAATTCCAACCTATCTGTGCTTCCAGACCCTGTTAAGTCCCACCATATCCTGGAAGCCTGCCCAGTCCATTCTGGATCTTTCTACTCAGTTTCTCTAGTTCTTATAAACTGTGTGGCTCACAGGAACACTTCTGTGTACTCAGCCTGTGAATTTGAGGCAATTTACGTGGCCTTCAGCTATTGATCAGTTGGACAATCCATGATGACAAATGCCAGTCCTTCAGTCTTCTGGTATCTCACAGCAGCGCTCAGCCGATTTCTGTAACTGGTGCTCAGTGGAGTTTGGGGTTGATTGCTCATACCTGTGAACTTGATGCTGCTCTCATTTCCAAACATGCTGGGGACCACTAACTGGGGATGTGAGGTTAGGAGAACTGCCTAGGAGGATTATGATTCTGTGGGTAAATATATTCTTGTTATTGCTGGAGTGGCAGGAAAGTTGTGGGATTGATGACTTTGGATTATAAACTTATTTTTTTAAAGGGTGGTGCTTATTATATATGTGAGGCCCCAGAATGGCTTTAAAAATATGTATTTACTTTTCATGGCAATTTGGAAACGTAGGTATGAAGCTCCTTAATTTGTTCTACATTTCATGTGAATGGTGCATCTAGCAGCTATTAACGAGGATCTCCTGACTGATGGCTACAGGTGAAGATTTTCTGAATTTTGCTTACTGGCTACTGAAAGCCCGCAACCCAAGCCTTGTGCCCTTGACTTTGGGAAAGACTGTGATTTAATTGTGAGAACCCTGGGTTTCCTTCTGCAGATGCTGGAGTTGATTTGAGTAATTCAACTTTGAGTAATTCAAGCCTAAGGGCTTGATACTGTGCTGGAGAAGGGTAAATAGCAGCAACAATGACAGGGCTGCTGCTTTTTGCTGGGTTATCTCCCTGTCTGCAGGCTCCCAGGTGCTGAACAATCTTGAATGGATCATCTGGGCTAACAGTAATTAGAGTCTTCAAAGTCTGGGGCAAGCACTCATTAGCAGCTCTCAGGGAGGAAGACAGAGAGAAGAGGAATCATAGGATCGGTCCCATTTTGCAGACATGGGAAATCAAAGCAGAAAAATTAGATGCCTTTGTGTAACACCACATTGGGAAAACTGAATGTAACATGGAGGTGGCTTACTTTCCCACGATTTCGGTAAGTCCCTGGAAGGACACGTTTGTTTGTCTATCAGAGTTTCTCAAATGTCTGCACCACCGACATTTTGGGTTAGAAAATGGGGTGTGTGTATGTGGTGTGGGGAGTCTTCTGGGCATTGTTTAGCTCATTCTTGGGCAAAGATGCCAATAACACCTCCATCTCCAGTTGTAACATCAAAAACATCCCCAGACATCGGTAAAATCACTCCAATTGTGAATCACTCTTTTATACTAAATATGTGAAATTAGCGTGGGATATGATAAAGTGCTCGTGGTCTTTATCACCAGCTGAACTTGGACACATGCTGAAAAGATGACAGCATCACTTTTCTGGAGAGCTCCCTCCTTGAGGACACGCTACTGATAGATGAGAGAAACTTCCAAACAGAAAAGTCTCCTGGGTCTCCAGGGTTGGGGCTTCACTTGAGGGCTGAACACCCTACCGCCCCTGATGCCCCATCAGAAAGTAGTGCGCGATTTAGAGACCTCCATACCTGTGCGAGACGCCATGTGTCTTTGCATTTGGGCCACCAACGCACTCCACCGAGGTCGGAACACCTTGTCTTCCAAGGAGCCAGAGAATCCTGCGAGGACACAGGCATGGCTCTCCTTCCTCTCAGTGGAAGGAGCTGTGTCACAATCTCAACATCTTGTGATAGCTGATATTCAGAAATCAGCATCCTGGGCTTAGCTGGGGATGGCCCCTAGAAGAGCAGGAGGTCAAAGGGCGAAGGTTACCGCTATTACAACACATGGGCTGGAGGGGAGAGGAATCTAGAGGTTGTAAGATGTCCCGGTGAGCCCTGCAGCTGAGTAGAAAGCGGGTACCGACTCTACCCTGCTGCTCAGAACCGAGTGACATTTTCCTGGTGAATGCCTGTCTGCGGTGAGAAGTAGCTTTGAGAAGCAGGGGGCTTTCCTATGAGGTCAGGAAGGACAAGGGTCTCCCCCAGGTTGGGGCCCCGGGGGGGGGGATATTTCTACCCAGGTGTTTTTCCTCTGAGATCAGTCTAGACCAAGCCCAATCAGAGGGCCCATTACTCAGTTCAAGGTGAATTCCTGCTGAAGGCTGGTTTCTGTGGTTTATGTACATGGGTGGGGGCGGGAGGGTCTCTTTCTGTATCTTGACCTTGGACTTATCCTCTTTTTTTGACTTCATAGGAAGAGAAGGAAGATTTATCTCAGCCGTGGTCTTAGCCAGCTCTCCTCCTCTCTCGGAGAGAAGATGTCCTGGGATTCTAATGTCCTGCTGGGTTTGGGGTTTGGGGTGGGGACAGTGGGTGGGGCGAGGTGGGGGTGGTGCAGACTGAACAGGACGTGATTTCTCAGCATATAATAATTCCTGGAACTAAAAGGTCTCTCTCATCTGACTTCTCCAAGTGCTTAGTGAAGGTGTCACACAGTTCGATTTTGCAGCATATTCAGTCTCTCCAGTAAAACTAAGACAGGCATCACACCTTAAAAAAGCCAAAACAGGCTGGAGATGGAACTGATAAACTGTTCATGTTTAAAGGGCACAACTTGATGTTTTAAGATGTGTGTACACCCAGGAAGTCATTAGCACAACCAGAACAGTGACCACCCCTTCAAAGATTCCTCCTGTCCCTCTCTTCTCCTCCACCCCCACCCCAGGGCGATGTGCTTTCTGTCACCATAGATTCGCTTGCACTTCTGGAGTTTTCTGTGCACATCCTCATGCAGCAGCATACTCTCTCGTCTGGTTTCTCTCACTCAGTATGATGATTTTCAGACTCATCAGTGGGTGCATCAGTACCCCTTTCCTGGTATTGTCCAGTGCTATTCCATTGTATGGATGGACCACAGCTGGTTTATTGAGGGACATCTGATTTGTGCTCACTTTGGGGTTATTATAAATAAAGTTCTATGAACACTCATGTACAAGTCTTTGTATGGGCATGTGGTTTCGTTTGGGTAGATGTTTTAGTTTTGGTAAACACCTAGAAGTGGAATAGGTGGATGGAAAGGTAGGTATATGGCTAATCTTGTAAGAAGCTGCCAAACTGTTTCCACGGTGATTATATCATCTTACATTCAGGGACCTAATCTCAATGTCTTTTGGTTGGACTTCAGCGACCCAATAGAAAAAGTAATCAGAAATAGCCTGCCAATTTGGTGTGCAGGTGTAACTCTCAATATCTACTTGGAAGGTCTTAGATAGTGTCTCTTGGTAGCTATCAGATCCCTAACCAGTGTTCCTACTGGTTTCTCCTTTAGGAAGGATTGCATCTTTTTGTACCTATTTCTGCAAGAAGAGATGCTCATAATCATCAATAAAAAGCAATAAACTTCTCTAGGATGAACCATCCTTCCAAGAGAGACAGATTTAGGGAAGAAAAAAAAAAAAAGAACCAAATAATTTGATACTCATTTCTTTATGTGAGATTTGGAAGTTGATCTCATTGGATTAGTCAGGTCTTGAAGAGTATATTGGTTAACTCCTCCTATTCCATATAAACCATTAGAATTCCGGCACCAGGAAAAACAAAAAAAGGCAAAATGCAACTAAAATGAAAGCCCATTCTCCCAAGTGATACAGTATGCCTACCTTTACATTCCCAAGGGAGCAAATAATTGCAAAGCCTTGACTTGTTTTTGTATTACAGGATATTACACCAAAAGGAAAAAAGATCGACTGCCTCTCCTGGATTTCTAGCTGTGTTTGCCTAAGATGCAGGATCTTTGGAGGTTGAGTGAGGGTACCGGGATTGGGTCTGAGTGCAGAACATGGACTCGGCCCTCCCTAGCTAGCATTCTTGTAGAGAACACAGGTGACATTTTGACTAAGCCAGATCAGCTGGATGAGAAGCAATGTTGGAGTGTGGGCAGACAGAGAAGACTCTGCTAATTCTGTGCTTTTCCAGGAAAACAGAAAGAGAATTCTTCTGCCAACCGTGACCCAATGCTTTGGCTCAGCTCTTGATTCTGAGTGGCACAGGAACCGGATTTTAGATAAAGAAGAGACGTTTCTGTTACCTCTCGAGGCAGGAAATGGTTTTCTGGTCCTGGGATTCCTCTTCTGAGTGTGTGGGTGTCATGATTTCCTGTTTCTTTTTTTCTTTAAACTTTTACATTTAGAAAATATATTTAATGACCTGCATTTCTTTCTTTCTTTCTTTTTTTTTTTTTGGTCGTTGCTAAATTAATTCCCATATATCAATCAAAATTAGACTTTCTTGTCTGGGTCTTGCAAAGAAAGATCCTTTGAACCTGCCTTTTGTTTTAACAGGTCACATAGACAACCCCAAATACTTTTTTTTTTGTCCTTGGAGGAGATTAGTACTGTCAGTCTGTTCAATTCACAGGAGAGTTCTAACTGGCTGCCAAAGTATTCAGTTTGACAGCTGTGGTTTTTTAAAAACGAATTCCACAGAGAGAGACATATGATAGAGATCAAATCAAAATTTGATAGAGATCATATTATTATTATTATTATTTAATATTACCTTCCATTTTCATTCTAAATAAGAAACATTAGATTGTGTTCTTTAAAAATGCCCTCTTTTTTGAGGCACTGTTTTGGTCTGTCTTTTTTTTTTTTTTTTTTTTTTAAGAGAATAATAATTCTTACCTAGATTTTAGCGTAAAATACTATGGTTCCGATCAGTGTGGGGGTGGGTGGCTTGTTAAAACAGAGGTTGCTGGGCCCCACCCCAATCATGTCTGAGTCAGGAGATTTGGGGTGGGGTCTGATAGTGTGCATTTCTAATAAGCTCCAAGATACTGCTGCTGCTGACCCAGGAACCATCCTTCAAGAATCATTAGTCAGTGCACACTGCTGGAGCAGCAGTTGGGTCAGTCACCTCTGAAGGAGCAAGCCACATATGCCTGGGTTCAAGTACCAAGTCTGGGGGGGAAATAATCAGTGTGAACAACTAAATAAAAATAAAATCAGGTACTTCTTCCTCCTTTCTCTTCCTGCCTACCTGCTCAATCCACTGCTTCTTGTACCTTTCCTTTTAAAAAAGAATCACTACTCAAATGTAAATATAGTCATATTGGTGTCAGAGGTTCTAGGCTCCAGAGTCCTAGGATTGTGATTGAAAAAAAAGATTTTTTTTTTTAATTTAGTTCTTCTTGGTTGCTCCCCTCAGCACAAGGAAATGAACCTGGGTCATTGGGATGTAGGTGGACTGCATCTGCTACTGTACCAGGGCATGCCGAATAATGACATTTTAAGTCTTGATGATTCCTTGTTGAGTCCAGAAGTCGATAGGCAAACTTTTTCTGTAAAGAGACAGACATTAAATATTGCAAGCTTTGCAGGCCTCACGGTCTCTGTTGCAACCATTCCGCTCCACTATGGTGGTAGGAAAGCAGCTAAAAATATAACACGTGTGCCTGTGTTCCAATAAAACTTTATTTACACACAGAGGCAACAAGGTTGATTTGGCTATCGTCGTTTGCTATCCCGATCTTGTCGAAGCTTTCATAGTACAGATGAAGATTGGAGTCTGACAATGACAACCACACGTGTGCTCAAATGCTTGACTACTAAGCAACTAGGTGTCTTGAGGGAAGGTACTTGACTGTGCCATCTACAAAAAAACAAAGGTGTGCTAATTACCTCTATTAGTTTGGAAGGGCTTGCTAGGGCGAAATAGCCCAGAGTCAACAGAACTTGACTTCTCACAGTACTGGAGGTTGGAAGTCCAAGATCAAGGAGTCAGCAGATTTGGTTTCCCCTACAGCTGGTCTCCTTGATTTATAGATGACCGTTGTCTCTCTGTGTCTTCACTGAAAGGGCTTTTCTTCTGTGTATGTACATCTCTGTTGTCTCTTCATTGATATTATTTACATATAAACAATGGATTTGCCAATCATGTACTTATTAAAGAAGATTCCTTTAACTCTAGTTGGCATAACTTGTTTAATCTTGCTGTAATTCCAGTATGTTCTTTTTTTTTAATTAAAAAAGAAAAACAAAACTCATTTCTTTAAAATGTCTCTAACTTAATCTTCCTGATAATTTACATCTGACATTTTGTCAGTTGGGTTAATTGGTATGATTTGACTATTGATTTTTACAAATAAGAACTATAGAAGTAAATGTTCTTGATTTAGCTCTTATTTTCTTTTTGGTAGAAGACATTTATAATCAGTCAATGTGCTTGGCTTTGAAGATGACACTTGAAACCATTTTTGTAGTCACCAAATGCACCAAAACTTTTCATTGATTTCTTACCTTATTGGGGAAAGACTATTTTTGTTCTTCTTCCCTTTTAAAAAAAATCTAGTTGTTCATCCTGGTTTTCACCCTGACACTGAATCTTGAACTAGGGTCCTTGGGATATGTGGCCAGTGCTCTCAGTTCAAGGAAGCTGACCAAACTACAACTCTACCAGGTCATGTCTCCCCATCTTCCTCCTTTTTTATGAAACATAATTGAAAAGCTAATAACCAACTTTTCTTTATTAACCTAGAGCAATGGTTTTCAACTAGGGTGCATTTGTCCCAGGGGTCATTTGGTAGTCTTTGGAGACATTTTTAGGTGTCACAATGGGTTGGGAATGGGGGTTGTGACTGGCATTTAGTGGGCGGAGACCAGGGATGTACAGGGCAGTTCCATACAAGAAGATAGTCATCTCAAAGTTCAGTGAGGCTGAGGTTGAGAACCTTTGCTTCAAGAAGTATACCCTCAAAGTGTTTTCAGTTAAGCTAATGCCTTCATAAGATAATGTTTCAGAGCTGTTTTATTTTATTAAGGAAAGATGCAGGCAAGAATGAAACCGAGTATGCAAGCAGACAGGAAGAGAAGGGAAGAAGCATTTATTTAATTTTTATTTTAGTTTTTTACATTGGTTGTTTCCCTGGCCCCAGGACACGAACCTGGGTCCTTGGGATGCACATGGACAGCACTCAGCCAGCGGGTAGATACCACTCCACCGGGGACATCTTCAGAGCCTTTAAAATGTTCACAAGTGTACTGTCCCTGCTCAAAGATACAATCTAGGAAGCAAAGTTTTTCAAACATCTTGGATCACCTAATTTTTTTTTTAATTTTTTATTTTTTAGCACCAAGTATTCCTTAAATCAGAACCATCAAAACATTCTTTGAGAAGGTAGCTTAGAGCACATGTAATGCGTAAGGTAGTCTACGAGCCAAACTTTTCTGCTACTGTAGGAAACTTGATTGTACTCCCATCCCACCTCCACCAAGAAAGAGGTTCATAAGGGTAAAGCATATTAATCACTGACATTTTGGAAAACGGGCGGAAAGAAAATAAAGATAACCCATCATCACCACACTCAAGGATAATCACTGTTAAAATTTTGGTGTCTTTACTATCAGTACTTTTTTCTATATGTGGGAGTGTATCTCAAAGATGACCACGTCAGTACACATCCCAGCCCACAAGCTCTCCTTACAAAGTGGTGGCATTGATACTCTTCTACTGGGAAATCTTTGCTCCTTTCTCTTAAATCTTGGTGGGGCTAGGACCAGGGTGGGAGTTGCTGTGTGATTTACAAGGTTAGATTAGGGAATGCAATTCAATTACTTCCCGACTTCCTTTTTCTGGGGATGTCTGCTCTTCAATCCAGTCACCATGTTGTTAGGAAGTTCAAGTAACCTTCATAGAAAACCAAATGGAGAGACTCATGCAGATAGGAATTGAGATTCTCAGCTAACAGCCATCATCAATCTCAGACACAGACTGACTGAGTCTTCAGAGAACTCCAGGCCCATAACTTCAAGCTGCCTAAGTCAACATGAGGTGGAGGAGGAATGAGCTGTCTCCATGGAACCCTGACTAAATGATGAATTCTAGAGCAAAATAAATGTGCCGTGCATTAAGCTACAAGTTTTAGAGACGTTTGCCATGTAGCAGCAGATAACTGGAGTGCAAGGCACACACACCTTTAAGGTTTTACAACTGGGTTCATATATAGATTCGTGTCACGATAAATTATAAATATTTTCCAATGACATTCAATGGCTTTTAAATCTTGCTTTTAATCATATTGTTGCTTTCCCCACATTTACATCAGTTCAAGTTGCCAAAAACCTGATAAGTGCTTATGAAGTAATGTCGTACTTAAACCAGAATCTCATTTCAGTTGATTACAGGGGCATATTTTGAACCTTATGAACTTCAAGGACCCCCTGAAGATGCGGACGTCATGTGCCATCTATGTCCTGTTTCAGGAGCTGGCTGAATTCGACTTTCTTTATTAAAAGTTGGTCAAATTTCCACGCGTGATTGGGCAGTGGAGCTTTGTTCTGGACTCTATCAGTCCCAGTGTTTCATTTGGAGTTGCTTTATTTGACCCTCCCTCCCTCTTTCTCCCCGCTCGCCTACCACTCTCCGATGATCTTTTAAGGAAAGACTGATTTTTGAGTTAAAATATGAAAAGTCACATGTACTCCTCAAACTCATGACAAAAGATGTAAACATTATTATATCCATGAAGGCAAGTGAGAATTTTACAGCAGATCTGAAGGAGAGAAATGTCTTTCCCTGATTGGAGACCTTCGATTTCTTTCTTAATAAGGCCACCAAATTTTAAATCAATAAGGTGTGGTCTGTTATCACTCAGCACAGGGAATGCCAGCAACTCCCCTTTGGGTTCTTTGTTTTCTGGTTTTTGTAAATTACTGCAACCTTCAGGGAGGTGCTGGCTCTGTCTCTATGACACATTCATATGATTACCACTTTCATTCAGCGTTGTTTTGAACATCCACCTAGAACCACTCATTTGGCATACAAGACTTTATTCAGTGTCTCTTGCTACACAACATGGATGAAAATGAATCACACGTAATTCATGTCTTCAAGGTGTTCAAGCTTTTCTAGGCACTCAGCTTTCTCTCTGGGCTCTTGCACATGTCCTACATTCTGACCATTGCATGGTCTCTAGATTGGTCCCAATATTCCCGTTTTTTCTCAGGAGATTATGTTTTTTCCATGTGCAATGTATCCGTTGATAAAGAGAGCCATCCGAATGTAAATTGGTTGTGGATTTTAAACAATTCATGTGATTGTCAGTAACGCTTGCCTTCTATTACCATCCCCCCATCTCATGGGTAATCACACTTAAGGGTATGACAGAATTAGAAGAATAAGGACATCTAAAATGTAGCTCTCGTTTCATCCTTTCCTAAGAATGCAAGTTGCTTTGGCTCTGAATCCTCATCTGTAAAGTGATATAGCTTTAGAGAATATTTCTGACGCAAGATTTTACATTTCTAGATCTGGTATCCGGAGGAAAATATCCACAGCCCTCAAGAATATAAATAGGGTGTATGCAGTGCCTCCTCTTACAGACATCCACCTGCTACCAAGAATGTTCTCTAACTAGCTAGTATGTCACCTTGCACCATAAGAAGACAGTTTTCTGCTAGACCTTATGCCACTTTAGCTGCAAAGTTGAATCCTGTGAAAATTGGCACCATACCTAGCAGGAGGAGGATTTATTGTTGACCGCAGAATATGAAGTTATTAATCAGGGAGTCTAGTAAGATAGCTCTTAAGTAGGTTGCAGTGTGCTAGGGAAGGAGTGTGTGATTGCCAACTCTGATATTAAGTTACCTGTAGATGAAAGTTGTGGAGATGAAAAAGAATAGATTGGTATTCAACTTTAGATGCCACCCAGAGAAGCAACCAGAGATAACATCGGTATCAGTACTCAGCATGATTCCAGTCTCATGACTATTCATCTGTCATCATGGTATTGATTTTAGAAAACAACCACTAGATGTAATTTGTGAAAATATCATAAGTATGATCTAGGGGATGGTTGTCCAAATGAGACAGTTTAGGAAAAACTGTTTCCCTTTCTTTCACAGCTCTTAGTGGATATCCTTGTATGGCACCTCTCACATTGCTGTTTTCATTCTCAGTTGACTTATTCCTCTTAAGTCAGGGCTCTAGGTTTCTCTGGCTAGAAGGAATGTCTGCTTTGTCATGTTTGAGGCTTAGCAAATAATAATAAGTACTCAGTCATAGATACTGGTTAAATGAATTAAGAAACATATCTCTGTTACAGAGATTCACTTTTGATTATCTGTGGAAAAACAAAGTGTAACTTCAATTTAACAAGCATGTGTTGAATATGAACTATATTTATGACGGTGCAAAAAAATCTATCACCTGCAGTTAATGATCATGATGTGTGATTTCCTCTGGAGTCAGTGTCATGGTATCATCAATAGCAGTGAAGTAAATAAAAATCTCTGCTCCCTCAATTCCAAAAGGTCAAGTGTACTTGCAGATTAAATGTATGTGAAGCAACTTTCTTGCAGTGTGTGCTGTTTTTATCCCAAAGCCAGCTTGCTTATTTGAAAGCAGGGAGTGTCTGTGATTTATGCTTTGCTCCCTTCCCTGGTCTATGTGGAGCATCAAGCCCTGAAGTAGGTCATTGGCTCCTTGAATCACTGGCATTTTCTGGATTTCAAAATAGGAGATTGGGTGGGACTTGGGGACAATCTGTTACTTTTCAGGTGTTTAAGAAATTTTAGTTATTTCTAGATATTTGTTTAGTTATAGTACTAAAATATTATTATACATTTTGGAGGCAGTTTTGAAACTAACATTTTTGGCATTAAAATACATTTAAAGCATCTGACACTATATCATGAATGGTAGAAGATAGACTAAGGCTGAACCTAGATATATAAGTTGCTCATATGTCATGTGCCCCTTATTTTCTCCATGAGTTTATGAACTGAATATGAGATGAAGAGGGTTGTTCATAAACAAACTTGTAGTGGAAAGCTACTAGGGAGATGGAAGAAAAATGTTGTGTCAGTGTAGGACCCTTTTATCTGTGATAATTTTATATGTCAACTTAACTGGACCACAAGGTGCCTAGATATTTGATCAAATATTATTCTAGATGTATCAGTGAGGTGTTTTGAACAAGATTAACATTGAAATCTCTTAACTTTGAGGAAAACAGATTGTCCGTCATCATGTGGGTGGGCCTTAGCTAATCAGTTAAAGACAAAAGACTGCTTCCCCAGAATAAGTGAAAACTTTCCACCAGATAAATTTCAGACTTTGTAAGATCAGCTCTTCCTCTACAGAAGACAGCCTTTGGACTCAAACTGGAACATTGACTTTCCTTGGTCTCCAGTCTGCAAGCCCACTGTGAAGCTGGATTTGCCAACCTCAATAACAGCATGGGTAAATTTACACACACACACACACACACACACACACACACACACACACACACACACACACACACACACACATAGCTCCATCCCCTTTTCATTGACAAGTCAGCTACCCTTTACTCAAAGGAAATTCGAAGAAGTACAGCTAATTGTCATTCTTTTTAGGGTGTGTTACTTGCACCCACAGAGTTGACTTGTTGTCAGCAAACTGGATGGGAATCCATATATATGTATACATATATATGTATATGTATATTTATATACCTATATATTATATATTAATGTTTATGTAATAAATATCTATAAATAATGTTTATAAAATATACATATCCTATTAGTTCTGTTTCTCTGGAGAATCCTATTATATTATCTTAGCTTATCTATCTTCAACACTCAGGGGTGGTTTCCAGGAAAATAAAAGCCAACAGTAATATAGGGAGTAACAGGGAGAGGAGGAGTGGATTGGAAGTTAAGTAAAAAGTGACCCTATAACTTCCAGGAAAGGGAGTCTATCTTACAAAGGACAGAAAGCATCAACCCGATTTAATTTCATTTGTCCAATTCCTCTCCCCTCTTGTCATTTTGTTGATTTAAAAAATCCCTCAAAAAATAAAATTAAATGAAAAAAGTGAAAAAAAATCTCTTACTAAGAGTATCTCTCGAATATTAGATTTAAAGACATCCCTGTGCCTCCTCCCATTCGAATTGTCCAGGTGCCTGTCTGCTGCACTTACAGTGGTTATCTGTCTGCCTTGTGTCCCCATTCCTGAGGCACAGGGTGCCTCTTAGAGGGAATTCAGTAAATATGTGTTAAATGAATGAACGGACAAATGTAGGTTTTGAACTTACCAAGTCATATTCTGGCTTAAGAATATTATGAAGGAAATCCTACAACATCTTTCTTATGATCACATCAAAAGACCTTTGCAAATATGGCTGTGTTGTCCATTTGCCCAAGATGAATGACCCTGAGAAGCTTAAAATACAATGCTAGTTGTGTTTAGATAGTTCATTGTGAGCTAAAGGAAAGAGGATGGGGATTCATAAAGGTTTTGATAACAATCAAACATAATAAAGGGTTAACTTCCTGCTTTCAGAAGCATCATTGATGATGTCAATGTCCCTACTGAGTTCTGGTAGAAGCCTGGGCAGACCAAGGTAGACTCTCTGATGGGACAGAGAGAAGGAAGGAGAGATTAGTCAGGTGCTTAGCAAGCTAGTTTATCTTCTCCAAAAGTCATCAATTACATTACACTGTTTCCACTATTTTATTCTCACTTTTTGTTTTTATTTGTTAGATTATTGAGAGAGAGAGAGAGAAGAAGAAGAAGAAGAAGAAGAAGAAGAAGAAGAAGAAGAAGAAGAAGAAGAAGAAGAAGAAGAAGAAGAAGAAGAAGAAGAAGAAGAAGAAGAAGAAGAAGAAGAAGAAGAAGAAGAAGAAGAAGAAGAAAGAAGAAGAAGAAAAAGAAGGAGGAGGAGGAGGAGGAAGAGGAAGAGGAAGAGGAAGGAGGAGGAGCAAGAGGAGGAAGAGGAAGAGGAAGAAGAAGAGGAAGCAGCAGCAGCAGCAGCAGCAGCAGCAGCAGCAGCAGCAGCAGCAGCAGCAGCAGCAGCAGCAGCAGCAGCAGCAGCAGCATTGGTTATAGAGGAAGCTTACTCTCGCCAACTTAACATTTCTTATGCTCCAGAGGCGCTTGCCAAATATTCTGAAATGGAGTCACATTTAATAGTAATAATTTCCACCTGCTGTCGTGTCGTCTCAGATTCTGCTACAGGTGGTGGTTTTATTTTTTTCCATCCCAGAATCTTCAGGCACCCTAGAGACATTAATTAGGTCCCAGACCTCTTTGAAGTCGAGCCTCTACCCATACACACGTGATGAAATGCAGAAGGGGAGAGGTTAATTGAGTAAGAGTAAGACCAAGACCACACAGGAGCCCCAGGAAAGAGCCAGGAGGGAGGCAGCCTTAGAGCCGGTGTGAACCAGGCCAGCTGACAGGAGAGGCCTGTGGTGGTGTGTGTGTGGGGGGTGGGGGG